>JAOVVI020004222.1:0-17914 GCA_028571085.2 Nepenthes alata | reverse complement strand
GCCGGGCTTCGAGATGGAGGGGGCGTCCACATCCTCACGGTGCTGAAGGCTTAGGAGGGTGGACCCCGCACTCCAGCAGGTGGCCCGGGCAGTTGAGGACTTTGAGGCCAGCGTGCAGGTCGTGGTTGGGGATATTGAGTAGACGAGGGTTCGCGTCGCTCACTTCGAGAGGGCATGGGAAAAGTCGGAGGAAAGGGCATCTAGGCTTGTTGGCACCAATATGCAAGCTTGAGACCACATTTTGGCTCTTCAGGAAGAGTTTGAGCGATTCCGGGCGAGCTCTGGAGATGAGCACGCGTGGTTGGAGGCCGAGTTGAGGTCAAGGCTCAGGCCAGAGGAAGTCGCTCCTGCACTGGAAAGGAAGTTCCAAGACAATATATGTCTCAGCCAAAGGATAGCTAGGCTGGAGGAGCAAGACTTTCGCATCAGTGTTTTGGACTCTCGAAACTCAGGCGTCTGGACCCATGCTCACCAAAGAGAATTCACCGCTTCAGATCCTTCAGGGCCCGATGAGGGTGACTTGTTGTAATCTGCGGTCATTGACCGCCTCCTGCTGTAAAAAGAATTTATTAGTGAAACACATAATAAAATATCTTACTTAACCGTGCGGTTTATTTGTTGTTGTCCTCTTGGAAGTTTTTCCGCCATTAGTCCTATCAGCCATAATCGGCATTTAATGTTTGTGTGCCAATCGGGATTTTGCAGACAACTAAAGCGATTGTGATTTGGCACATACCATGATTGGCTACCATTTAGGATTCGTGGCGTTCCTAGTGAGTAGTCGCGTGGCTTGGCCATTAAGTGAAGCGCCGATTGAGCTTCCTGCACATAGGCACCTCACTGCCTATTTAAGTGGGGCTCTTCACAAATACGTCTCTTCGTGCTTCCTTTCATTTCGAGTCCACAACGCTTCCTTCGGAGAGAAAAAATGGCGAGAAAAAATTCCCCTTCCTCCTCCCGTGTTTCTCGATCGATTCGACACGGGGTAGGAAACACTGGGTCTGTTCTGACCACCAGCGCCATCGCCGCTTTGATGGTAGACTACGGGATTTCGAAAGACATGGCGTACCATGCTCCTGGTTCAGGTGGTAGAGCTAACGCCCCCCCAGAGGGCTTCGTTACAGTCTATGAGCACCATCTGAGAGGGGGGATCCGTTACCCCTTGCCATGCACTCTGTATGCGCTGGTTAAGGCATTGGGTGTTCCCGTAGCGAGGCTTCATTCCAATACTATCCGCTATCTGTTTCACTGTGTATTTTCTCCCGCCTTCATATTGGCGCATTTGATGCGAAGGCAGCAAAGGTGATCTTCCATTTCATGGAGCCAGAGAATTGGGTCTCTATGTCTCCTTGACCTGGCTTTCACTTTCGAGGGACCAATCCTGACTCAGTTAAAAGTTGGAAGAACCGTTTCTTCTTTCTCCAGGAGCCTTCTGATTCAGAATTCTCGCATGAATGGGGTCCAATCTCAGAGTACTTCTGCGGGGATGTGTCCTTAGTGGACACTAAGGATACGGCGGAGTTGGTCGCTGCCATTGGCTCCCAGATGAAGACATTCTCCGTCCAAGGTTACTATCTAGCGTCCCACACTTTCGAGGCTGCTAGGTGGGACCCCCGTTTGGTTGGGCTGCAGTTGGCCCCAAGAAGAAAAAATATGGGGCCGTCGTACTTCACAAGCCTTCAGGGGAGAACGCTGAGAAAAGTTGCTCCCAGCTAGGGACGTCCTCGGATGAGGAAGTTGAGGCTCCTTTAAAGAGGTTGAGGGAGGCTGGAGTCACCTCTACCCGAAGGTCACAGAGGCTGGCTGCAGGACCAGCCGTGCGAGTTCGGAGCCCCGTTCCAGGGCCGACGACGAGCATTGGATCATGGGAGGGAGTCGCTGCGCACTCATCTATTCCTATCGTGGCGTTGGCCAAGTACAGCATCCCTGCGGTGGAGCTTCACTTCGGGGAAGAGTTTCTTGCTGGTCCCTTCGTCAACTTGGAGCTGTCGGATGCAGTTGCTCAGGGTGCACTGGTTGTGGAAGGCGGCGCGTCAGCTCCTGAGGAGCTAGAGGAGGCAGGCGCTTTGGAGCCCGCACCAGTTCTGGCAGGGACTTCAGAACTTGTTGGATCGTTGTTAGGTTGTTTCTGGAGGTGTGCGTCCAGGAGGGTGCCCTTGTGGGGCTAGAGGCCAAAGCCGGGCAAGAGGCCAGCCCGCCAGGTGCCGATTTGGCTTTGGAGACTGTCATGGCTAGGATGGCTCAGGAGCCGGAGCCCCCAAATGTTCCCTCATCACCTGTGGTTTCAAGTCATCCCAGCTCCGCAGATGTCGCGGTCAAACATGCGGAGCCCCCAGGCTCGCTTGCGTCAGGAGACGGAGTCTGTCACCCGGACATATCATTTGCTCAAGTATGATCGTTTAAAGTCGAGTGTTCCTCTGTTGTCTGGAGCTTTGATAATTTTTGATTTTCTTTTCTCCGGCAGTCCCTATGGGGGTCAACTCCTTCGATGAGCTGATTGCTCCACTACGCGGGTACTTTCACCACGAGCAGGAGACAGCATAGCTCGCGGGAGTCAAGATCGCTTCCCTTCTGGAGGAGAACGGGCAGATGCAGGAGGAAATTAAGTGTCTAAAGGAGGAGAGTGGTCAACAGGCATAGGAGATTGCACGTCTAAGATGGGAGGTTAAGCAGCTGAAGAAGATGGCCACTACTCTTGAAGACGACAACTCCCACCTGTCCAGAGATTTGAGGGCACATCTCACTCCAATTGAGGCGAACCTCATCCTAGAGACTAGGTTTTGTGACGGCATCCGCCTATGTCGCAAGATTATCTCACTCGTGCTCCCAGATGTCCCGGAAGGCGTCTTTCACTCGAGCAACTCCGGGGTCTGCAACAGGTCTCGCTTGAGGAACTTTCTCAAGGAGGCGGGTCCATCAGACTCTCAGGAGTAGCTTTGCTTGTATATAACGCTTCTTTCCTCTCTTTTTTTTCCACTAGTCAATGCCTTACACATATGAATGAAAAGTAGCATCTTTTCTGCATCCAATGCCTCTGAGTGTAATTTTAGAAATCATATCTCGTGTTTAACGGCTAAGCTTGTAAAGCTATTGTCGCCAAGGCCCCAATCCGGCGCCTTCTTGCGTTGTACTCGTCCTTCGTTGGAGGATGTCGTCGCATCTCGCACGTTTAATGGGAAGCTCAGTCCAGTAGAGTGGACATCGTCGCAAGCCCCGTGGAGCCACACGAAGGACAAATTGGGTTTTCAGGCTACAGCAGCCGGACTTCGGGTTTAAGCCTTTCCGCACATGATACTTGTTTTAGGTGCTCGGCCCCCTCTCAAGGCGTCGTCGCTCCCGTATGCACGGTTCTAGCCCACGACCCTCGTAGACTGAGGGTGCTCTCTTCTTCGAGAGAAAGGTCGTCCCACGCCTGCAATTCTTGCCCCCTAAGGTTTTGGTAGCCGTATGTTGGGAGACTTCAAAAGCCCAGGCCTAATGTTTTGACCGCACGGGTCGCCTGATATGACACAAAGGTTTGAAGGACCGTTCAAGGTCTTTCGACGCGAAGTCGTAATTCTGAGGTGGCCGCTTTCGGGCCACTTGGCACGGAGCCAAAGATTTATTTTACGAACATACGATAATCCTCCCGACTTAGGGGCAGTCTAGGTCGTTTTGTTTTTTGAAATGTCATGCATGTAAACACTCACATGAATGAACACTTTTTTTTTTGTAAGTAATTAAATTGTATTAAAAAGAAAAGAAAGGATAATACAACACCTATGTTCTATTCCAAACATGGAGATAGAACATAGTAGCAGGGCAGCCCCGATGCACCATAACACAAGTCATGAAAATGAAAAACAAAAATACAATCAAGACATCATAGAGTAATGTCTCCTCCTCCATCATCTAAACATCATATCGATAGCATGAATGAACACACAAAATAACAAAAATGATCAATTTTATTAAATGAAGACATAATACATGTACAAGCACTCCTCATGGTGTGTGTGCATGCCTTACCTGGCAGTCGCTATCCTACTGATAATATTTTTTGATTGGAGATGTGAGAAAATAAGAACTGTGATGCTTGGTTTTGCGGATGACATACTTCTGTTCTCCCAAGCCGATATTAATTTTGTAAAGATTTTACATGATTGCCTCAAAGAATTCAAAAATCTATCTGGGCTTTCACCAAATCTAGATAAAAGTAAAATTTTCATCTGCTCAGGGAATGAGGACACCAATCTGATTATTCAAAGCATGCTCGATTACAAAAGAGGTAAACTTCTAGTTAGATATCTAGGTGTCCCTCTCATCACCACAAAGCTCTCTAGCAAAGATTGCAAACCACTCCTTGATAGAGTACAACAGAGAATATCATTGTGGAGGAACAGATGGCTCTCTTTTGGTGGGCGACTCCAGCTGATTTCATCCATCCTCTCGACAATCCACACTTACTGGGCATCTATGTTCATCATTCCAAAATCCGTCCTGAAGAGTATGGAAAGGTCCATCCGCTACTTTCTTTGGCACGGTTCCACTAAAGGGAAATATACAGCTAAGGTTGCTTGGAAAGATGTTTGCACTTCTAAAGAAGAAGGAGGATTGGGCATAAAAAATATTGTAGCATCTAACAAAGCCCTGTTGTGCCGCCATTTTTGGAGGATTACCACTAAGGACCCAGCCTTTGAATGGGTGGAGTGGTGTTATGCCTATCGCATCAAAGATTGGTGCATTTGGACCATAAAAATTTTTGATTCAACTCCCTAGAGTTGGAAAAAACTCATGAAGCTCCGTATTATTCTGCACCCCAGGATCCGCTACCATATTGGTAATGGAGTCAACACTTTCCTATGGCTGGATTATTGGCACCCCCTTGGATCACTTTGTGAACGGTTCGATGAGAGAATCAGGTGTATAACTGCTCTGCCAGCTGATGCAAAAGTCAAAGATATCATCCAGCAAGGAGAATGGAAGTGGCCTAATACTTTTTACATGGAGGTTGCTGCGATTGCGGATAGCATGCCACATTATAACCTAGATTCCTCCCGTAGAGATGTGGTAAAATGGTGTGATGGCAGCTATGGGGTTTTCTCGACCAAATCAGCATATGGGTTATTCCAGGAGTCCAAAGAAAAAGTGGCTTGGTTTAATGTTGTCTGGGGCCCTAAGTACACTCCGGCTCATACTTTTATTCTGTGGCTGGTAATGCGCCAAAGGCTTAGCACCCTGGATTGTGTTAGCGCATTCATTCAGCAACCGTCAACCTGTATTCTGTGTACCAATGAAACTGAAAGTCATGAACATCTATTCTTTACTTGCCCTTTCTCTTCTGAAGTTTGGCGGATGATGTACTGCAAGGTAGGAATTAGCTGGCCATATTCTGAATGGCGTATCAACATTATCTGGGCTGCAAACATTTGGAAGGGAAAAAACCTCAAAGCACTCTCTTTCTGCCTCACTCTTGCTGCAACTATATACTTTATCTGGAAAGAAAGAAACCAATGAATTTTCAATAAGTCGGTGCCTCAGAATGAATCCCAAGTGATAAATCTAATCACTACTACGGTTCGAAGTAAACTGGAAAACATTCCCTTTGAGAGGACTCAAAGCAACATATCTATTCTGAGAGGATGGAGTATCCCACTATCGAACTGGAGGTCTGTTGAAGATCAACGCTCAACTGACTGTTAAAGATGGCTTATGGGTGAGTTCTTGCAGTTTGGAATGGGAAAGCAAAGTCTACCATCGACAGGTAATAGACCGAGGTGATGCATACTGCCCGAGATCTATGTTTGGCGTGTTTCTGGATTGTCCCCCTTCAAAACAACCGCGGTTTTTGTAAATGACCGACCTTTTTTCTGCTAAGATCTGAGATACTAAATTCCGAACTACATTAACCGAGATTTTTTTGCTTAATTCCGAGATGCCACCAACCGAGGTGAATATGGCCTTGTGTTTGACAATAGACCGAGATGTAAACGATCGGGTTGCAAGTGCCGAGATGCTTGAGGATCTCCTTTGGGACGATCTCTGGCTTATAACCGGGCGGGATTGGATTTGAGTTTACCTGCTGCCCTGATTTGCTGATATAGAGGACCTTAGCCCATGTAATTTTTTAGTTTCTTTAACGATTATCTAGGTTAGTGACATGATTCTCAGTTCCCAGGGGATGCCCCGCATCTGTGTTCTAAATCCAAGTCAGAAAATCACTTGGCGATAGAACATTGATTTTGTACATTTTATTCTTATTTATAAATTTAATTACTTAACAAAAAAATATTTCCTAAGGTTGGCGGTGTTCTAAGTCTGTGGGACCAATTTGTTGTTCTGGGTGTGCAACTTATATGCTCCATTTCAAAAGATCGCAGAGATGAGGAACGGGCCTTCCCCAGCCAGGGAAAAATTTGTTCATGCTTGCGGCTTTTCCCACGGCCTCTACACTTCGGAGGACCAGGTCTCCAATCTCAAGCGGGCATGCCTTCACCCGCTTATTGTAATACCGTGCAATAGGCTGCTGGTAGGTTACAGTCCTCAGGCGGGCAGCGTCTTGAGCTTCTGGGAAAAGGTCAAGGCATTCCCTGAGTCTCTAGGAGTTTGTGGACAGATCGAAACATTTGACCTGCAGGCAGGATAGCCCACTTCAACGGGGACCACAGCTTCAACTTCGTAGCAGAGATTGAAAGGTGTCTCTCTCGTTTGTTCCCGCGGGGTTGTTCGATACAACCAGAGCACGAAAGGTAACTCATCGACCCACGAGCCCCTTGCATCCTCCAATTGGGTCTTCAGTCCGTGCAGCAGCGTGCGGTTGGTGACTTCGACTTGCCCGTTTGCCTGGAGATATTCCATAGACGGATAAGCCAACCTGATGCACAGACTTGCACAGTATTTGGTTAACCGCTTGTTGGTGAATTGGGTTCTATTGTCGATCACTATGACCTTGGAAATCTCAAAATGGCAAATGATATTTTGACGGAGGAACTCCGTCGAGTTCTACTCTGTGATTCGTGCTAGAGGAATGGCCTCCACCCACTTAGTGAAGTAGTCAATGTCGACAATGAGAAACTTCCTTTGTTCGGAGCCTAGAGGAAGCGGTCCAAAGACATCGATCCCCCACTGTGCGAACGACCATGGAGACTGAAGGCTGTACAGCTCCATGCAAAGTTGATGAGCCATGGTTTCGTGAACCTGACAACTTTCGCACCTCTTCACAAATTCCAAGGCATCTCGCTTCATTATGGGCCAGAAAAGACATTGCCGCATGATCTTGAATGCGAAATTTTTTCCTCCAATGTGTAAGCTGCATATGCCAAGGTGGACCATGCTTAGGGCGTATTCAACCTCCTCATGGGTAAGACATTTTAGGTAGGGAGGGGAATACCCTCGCCTGTATAGCCTGCCATCGAGGATCGTGTACCAGCCTGCAGTCTTCTTGACCCGTTTGGTCTCATCAGCGTTCGCAGGCAATATTCCGTCCGTCAGATACTTACAGTATGGGGTCACCCAATTGTTGCCCTCGTCAATTTGCAGTACCTCTTGGTCCGGGACTCCACACTGGGTATGTCCAGGGTATCCCGCAGGTCCCTAGCATACTTCTCTAGAGATCCTGTAGCTGTGTCCCTAACCAACTGGTCAGGTTTCCAATTTGTGGCTCTGGGAACGTGTCTGATCCTAAAGCGCTCGAAGGCCTAGATCTGGGCTTTTACTCTTGCAAGATACTTCGTGAGCTGAGGGTTCGATGCCTCGAAAGTTCCTTGGATTTATTGACCATGAGCTCCGAATCACTGCACACGACTAACGACTTGACGAAACATTCCTTTACCAAACAAAGTCCTGCAAGAAGGGCTTCCTATTCTGCCATGTTATTAGTGGCAGGGAAGGTCAGCGTAATGAAGTACTTAATCTCCGTACCGTCTGGAGTCTTGAGCACAACTCCGGCTCCGCTGCCTGTCTGGGTGGATGATTCGTCCACATTCAGGGTCCATGACGAAGCATCTGGCGTGTCCAAGCTCCTTGGGCTTTGCGGGTCGTCTAGAGCTGGGGTCACCACCTCGACAATAAAGTCCACCAAAGCTTATCCCTTGAGGGCCGGTCATGGTCGGAACTCCATGTTGAACTCTCCCAATTCTATAGCCCACTTGACTAGCCGCCTGGAGGTCTCCGGTTAACGTAGGATCGATTTCAAAGGCTGATCTGTTAGAACGACGATCCGGTGAGCTTGGAAGTAAGGCCTTAGCTTTCTACTTACCAAAAAAAAGGCCTTAGCTTTCTACTTACCAAAAAAAAGGCCTTAGCTTTCGTGCTAAATAGATGAGGGTCAGTGCAATCCTCTCACATACGGGTAGCGGGTCCCCACGTCCGTCAATACCCTACTCACGTACTACACCGGTCGTTGCGTGCCGTCATGCTGTCTGACGATCACGGAGCTGAGCGCCATGTTCGATGTTGCCAAGTAGAGGTATAGGTCTTCGCCTACGCATGGTGAACTCAGGAGAGGGGGGCTAACAAGGTACGCTTTTAGCTCTTTGAAAGCTTCCTCGCATTCATTGGTCCACCAGAATCAAGACGATTTCATCCCTCTAAGTGCCTTGAAGAAGGGCAAGTACTTCTCCACAGACTTAGCTAGGAACCGCGATAGGGCTACCAGCCGTCTTATGAGCTTCTGTACGTCCTTCACGGTCCACGGAGGGTTCATGTCAAAGATGGCTCTGATCTTCTCTGGGTTCACTTCTATACTGTGCTGGGACACGATGAAACCCAGAAATTTTCCCGAGGTCACCCCAAACGTACATTTGGCCAGGCTGAGCTTCATCCTGTGAGCCCGGAGAACCTGGAAGGTCTACTCTAAATCACGGATATGGTCGCCGGTTAGTCTGCTCTTCACGAGCATGTCGTCGACGTACACCTCCGCCTTCCTCCCGATCTGGGCCTTAAACATCATGTTCATAAGGCGCTGATAGGTTGCCCCGATATTTTTGAGGCCGAAGGAGCTCGTGCCCGGACGTGGAGTCCACCAATTGATCGATCTGAGGGAGAGGGAAGCTGTCCTTTGGGCAGACTTTGTTCACGTCGGTGAAGTCCATGCACATCCGTCACTTGTCATTGCTCTTCTTCACGAGCACGACGTTGGATAGCCAGTCTGGATATTGGACCTCTCTAATGAATCCTTTTTTTTTTTGTAAGCAAAAAAATTTTATAAATGGAAAAAGAAAAGTACAAAGCCAATATTCTAATTCAAGTATTTTTTCGACTTGGATGTAGAACAAAGGCACAATGGCATACCCAAGATATGTGGAATATTCACAAGACCACCAAAGACTAACAAAAGACCTGCCAAATCATGGGCCTAAATAAAATAATAGTAAAAGGAAGCCATCAAGTAGCAATATATGAACATAAAAGAAATCAAATCTCAGCCTAAAGCAAACCATGACAGCAAGTGGACCTCGGGCTATCTGTAGCTTTCCGTCCAATTGCAAGTCGGCTGTATATCACTACCTCGTCCAAAAGCATGTCGGATAGAAAGCCACTTGTGCCACAGCCTCTCGGGAAAATCAACCTTCTAGGCCATCATCTAACTCCTCAGCCAGCAAGTAACTCGGTCAAAAACATCCTGTCCTAAGGCAGACAACTCGGCAAATAGCCTTGCACTACAGCAGGGCACAACTGCATCCAACCAATACAACAGCAAAATCCTTGTTTCAAAACTTACTTCTCAGCAGCATAACCACCAAGCAGCAGCTGGATAGACTACTTGCATCAGCAATTCCAGCCGTAGCTTCTGGCAACAGGATGATGCAATGATTTTTTTCAGCATCATTCCACAGGCTGGTCAGCGGCATCCCCTAGCAAGAGACCTCGGATTGAAAATTACACGGCCATGATGCAATCAACGCATCCCAAAGCATCTCGGGCAAAATAAACACCTCGGCTATTGGGAGCATCTCGTCCCTTTACTGCAAAACATAAGCAGTTATCACGCCATTATGGAGAGGAAAGCCATCCTCCCACAGGATCAGCAACCACCCAGCCAAAACAGTATAAATCCTCCTAAATCACCAGCATCCAAATCAGACGAAAGCATCGTGCTCTAACACAAAGTCAAGGCTATGATCCCACGAAACCAAACCAGAAGGCAGCACATTAATCCACATTCAAACAGGCCATCCATCCACATCAAAGGACAGAACAACTGCATGCCATCAGCAAACCAAACTTTTATAGCAGCTTCCAAGAGATCAACATGGGCAGCAGGCTATCAGCTTTAAGACAGCAGATCACAATGGACCAGCATTAGTAGTTCCAGTATCAGCATCAGTATGACACCATCCAGCACCACATTATCCCAAAATCAGCAATCGATCAAATCACGATACAGGCAAGCAGGCAGAAAGCCCACCGCGGGCTAAACCTGCATCTTCAGGAGCAAAATTTTGATCCGAGATAGGCCTCCGCTCCTGCCTAACCACTCCACCCGGCCGGGCATATGCACAGCATCAGCATACCACTGGGCAGCCTCATCTTTCGGCAAGAATATATCAGGAATTTACTACTAACAACCCCTACAAACAGCAGCAATCCTCAGGCGGCCTTCTCATACTACAGTAGGAAACCAACCAAAACCCATCCTGGCAAATCTAAATACTAGGCCAAGCAAACAAGGCTAAACATACCGGCAAACGATCTCTGTAGCATCATCAACCAGCAACAAAACTATCTGGCCAAATGATCTAACAGCAACTAGATCAAGAGAATCAAAAGGGGGTGGCAACCGAGCCCTTTGGATTCTTAGTAGGGGGATTGCGTCGTCATCGGGCCTTTGGGTACCACCCAACTACTACCTGCTTATCCTAACCGAAAACCGGCACAGTTTTGGCAGTAATACGGCCGTAAAACTAATACAAACCTTAACAAAATTCCTGTACATCATAATATAAAACTACGACACATCACAACACAGGATCGAAAATGCCATAACAAACATGTGGCACCAACACCATAACTCCATTTATGATGTCGGCTCAGATAAGATACCACTAGGTACCTAAACAAATCATAAAAACCTATGAAAGCATATACATCCATTAAATACAGCGAACACTAAACTACATTTACATCATTAACATACAACTACATCAATATATAAATCCATTACAAAATATACAAAAGTACTCCACAAGTAACAAAATCACAAAAACTAAGTCCACAAGATCTTCCTGCAAGCCTTCTACCTAGTCGACTTCTAAACCTCTACTCTACCTCATCAGGGATAAGCTCGTGCTCATTTGAAGGAAAGAAAACAGTAATGAGTGAGCCAAATACTTAGTAAGGCACAATATAAGTAAGGACAATAGGCAGTATAACTTAAAATAAAGCAAAGGAAGGGAATATGAGCATAATATAATTGCATAAACATAAAACATGATCAGGTGTATTTTTTGGAACACATTTAACTTTTTCATTTTATTTCTGATCCTTCTAGGTTATAAAATATGCATAAACTTTTTTTATCTTTGCGAACCAATGCCAGTAAGGCTTACCAGCTAACAGTGTGGCCGAACAAGGAAAGGAATGTGTATGCTTCCACACATTCTAAGACATTACTCATGCAATTCAAACACTCCGTGGTGAGTGGTATACATTTTGCCCGGTATACAGGGCCATAAAGCTTATACCACCATAACCCCTGTGGCCTAGAGGTAATCCTCATGCTACCATAGCAATATCCTAAGGTATATTAGGGAAACTTACCTTCTAAAATATAAGTCCTCGACCCAATTCCATGATTATTTATTCTTAGGGAAATTCCATACTCATTCATACCACGTTGTTCTCACTCCAGAAGAAGGGTTCATCAAATATAATATATTATGAAATTTCCTTCTTATACTTTTTATAATTAGCATAAGTCTAGTGAGTTTATATTTTCACATGACTTAAACTACATGCATAATCAATATAAAGCATGAAAAAAATTAGAAATTCTTACTACCATGATCCAAACATAACTTTAAAGTTTTCGGACAATAAATCCCTTCACAAATATAAATAACGTAATTTTTGAAGCATATATAAGATAACATATATAATATAGATGGGAATAAATATCACAATTAACGTCTGACAATATTTTCAGAACATATAAAATTAATATATACAAAATATATGTTAATAAATACCAAGTAATCAGTGTACCCGTGTCCATGAAGCTCGAATTTTAAGTTTCTAAGGCCAAATCATGCATAAATCTCAAATAAATTGGATAAAAGTCAAAGGGGCACGGGTTAGGGTTTTCATGTGCGAAATACAGCACAAATCTTACAAATTAGCTATGAGATCGAAGTATATACATGCTAAATATATGGGTTTTGTAAAATATGAACTTAAACCGGTATCAAAACGGGAATACCCGAGAGGAATGAAATAAAAAGTGCAAAGAGAGAAAGAAAAAGGTATGAGTGCAAAGAGAGAAAGAAAAAGGTATGAGTGCAAAGTGTGACGAAACAGAGTTTTTTTTTTGCATTCCGCTAGCGACCTCTCGGAACTAACACCAAGGTTTCGGTGACCTGGTCCGAGCCAATCGTGCCTCCCAATCACAGGATCATAGATGCCATCTAGGACCCATACCCGATATCCATAAAATATGTAGCGGAAGCCAATCTAATAACCTGTCGAAGCATTTACATTCATACCCATAAAACTCATTTATGCATACATAGTCATAATAGTCCAATTACAAAAATTCATATATTTCAATCGGATCATTACGATAAAGCTGCTTCTTCCGTGGTAACTCAAAAATATGCTTCCGAGTCCTAGAATCACTTAGACGGAGCTCTAGTCACTCCATCTCGCCAAGCACGAGCTCTATAGTTTCATCTGGAGGGGAAAAATAGAAAACAGTGAGCCGAAGCTCAACAAGGTACATGCAGATTTTTCGTAAAGCGTTTATGCTGTAAGGCAGATACATATATATATGCAACATGAATATTATAAAATAACAGTTGACCGGATCATGGCAGATACATAATGCAAAAGTAATCAGGAAAGCCGGAGCTGTCAATTTTGGAAATCGGGACAGAAAACAGAGTCGGTCTTATTATAGAAATTTTACTTTTCCCTTCTTTTTTTGCGGTAAAGGACATCGCTAGCGGAGGGGACAATAATCGATGATAGATTGTGCAAATCTTCTCACAATCACGGTAATACCTTCTCGTTCAAAGCCCTGAGGATGGCTCTCACTTACTCCTTGTACAAAGCCCCGAGGACGGCTCTCATTTTCTCCTTGTACAAAGCCCCGATGATAGCTCCCTTTCGTTATCCTTGATTACCACCATAATATTCTTAAGCATACCGGAGAACTTTATCTCCCAATGCTAAAGTTTGATCTTATTTATCTTGTCATAAGGCCGGTTAAATTTTTTTCTTTAGTTCACATTCCAAATGAGCACAAAACTTTCGGTCGTCATATTACAAAGCCGATTTCAAATTCATTTTTCTTATTTCGGTCAAGTATAAAGACTTTCAGTTGACATGAAGCCGGTTTTAAATCCATAAATCTCATTCCAGTCAATAATTCTTTATTATGACTCAAAGTCGGTTTACTTCTTCATTTTTATACAATTCAAGTTTAATCATAAGTTGAGCAGAAATCGGAAAGCAGAAAGCAGAAAGCATGAATTAACCATGAAATCAAAATCATATTTTCAGTCTGATCGTACGGCAAGTATGACATCAGAGATAAAGCTTATCAAGCAGTAATTAAAATGGCAAGTCTGATATACTATGTGATGAAGCATTTAAATCTGAAGAGAACAATTACAATTTTTCTTAAAGTCGGGACTTGAAAATAGAAGTATACTTAAAATCTGAATTTAAAAAGGGGGAGTACACTTGCCTTAGACATATTCTTAAAATCTAGGTTTAAAAAGGAAAGGTACACTTGCCTAACTGTTTACCGCCCACTCCGACTGACTTGAAGCTTTTTCTCCTTCTTCACTCCTTACCTTTCTTCCTTGCCAGAAATTTCACACTCGTCCCTCAACTGGAACTCAGTATATAAAGAGGAGGGATTAGGTGGAGTAAGTGGGGTAGGTTACCTACTTGGTACTTCCCTTCAGAGGTTAGGTGGGAGTGAGTGGGGTCAGTTACCTACTTGGTACTTTTATCTAGAAGGTCAACGGGGTAGTTCACTTGCTCTGATTAGATTCGGATCTAGTTGGGATCTAATCATTTAAACAACAAAGTTGGCCCTTGCCTTTAGTTTCTCCTTAATTTATCCTGGTCAAGATTTCTGAATTCGGTAGTCAATTCTAGCTGGTCAATATTTTCTTCAAAATTGACCAACCATTCTATAGGTCAACTTTTTCGGTCAACATTTGTTACTCTAATCCGGACAACTTTTACTCAAAGCCGGCCAACGTTTCTTTTCTCTTATTTAAGGTCGGTAAACATTTGTAAAAACTGGTCAACCCTTCGGTCAACCGTTTGGTCAACATCTTGACACCGGTCAATGGCTTGACATTGGCCAACATCTCGACGTCGGTCAACATTTTAACGCTGGTCAACATCATGACACCGGTCAACATCTTGACGACGGTCAACATCTTGATGACGGTCAACATTCCTTAAAATCGGTCAACATTTGATTACCATTGGTTCCGGTCTTCCAGTGGTGTAAGGCCACTCCGATTTAAGTCAAAATCAAAACACTCCGATTTTTAAGTTGTAATATTTTACTTTGATTTTAAGTTTTTTTTGATTTCAAGATCTCACACAAAGAGAGAAAGAAAAAAAGTATGAGTGAACTTACCTCAGCTTGATTTATTATTTCTCTAACTAGCTCTAAGCCAAAATCGGACTCAGGGACCTCGATCTCTTCCTTCTCTCTCTTGTCCTTTGCATTCTCTCTCTATTGTTGGAAGCCGGAAAAATGATGCGGAAATAACCCTCGCGCATTTTTATATTGCGGGTTGGTGCTCGAGAGCTAGTCCGGTGCGCAGCAATCGCGCCTGCCACTACTTTTTATCGCCTACCCCTAGCTCTCGAGTGCTCAGTAGGCGCTAGCACACTGGATTGGGCTCTCGCGGCGTTGCTTCGGGTGCTCGGAGGGCGTCCCCTACTGCTACCGCGTACACTCCCAAACCTTAATTTACCCACGTATGTTAAGCCTAATCTTGGTTATATTACCTTAATTACTCTTAATTACGATATTATGAAAATCAGAACCTCATAACTTTCACCCACATAGAAAATTTCAACCTTGAAATTAATGAATCCTAGAAATCAAATGAATAGACATACCTCGAAATAAATGGGGGTACTTGTCCTGAATCTCATCCTCTCTCTCACACGTCACCTCCTCGGTTGAGTGATTCTTCCACAAAAAGTTTACGAGAGGAATGGGCTTCGAGCGCAAAATTTGATCATTTCGATCCAGAATCTGAACAGGCTCCTCTGAATAGGGTAAATCTTCTAGAATGATCAAGGGGCCATAATCGATGATGTGTGTTGGATCGTGGACGTACTTCCTCAATATCGAGACATGAAAAACGTCATGCACATCAGCCAAACTGGACGGCAACGCCAACCGGTACGCCATTTCTCCAACTCTATCCAAAATCTCAAAGGGGTATTCCTTTGTGGGGTATTCCTTAAAGAGAAGCTCTCTCTTCTCTCTATCTCTTTTGCTAGGGTTCTATCTGGCATGGCCGGCGTTGCCGTCGGCCTCCCTGGGTCGCCGACATGCGAAGTCGGCTGACGCCTTTGCTTGGATGAGCCTTGCTCATCTGATGGCTCTCTCCGCCACCCCCTTCCCTCCTTTGTGTGAAAGTTCCCTGCCCCCCCCTCTGCGGGTCCAGATTCTTAGTGAATATGAGGGCTTTGGGCTTCGACAAATGTCACCCGCAGGCGCCGTCCGCTTCTCCTCGTACTCCTCCTGCTGGTTCCGGCAACCAATGTTGTTGCTTGCTGCGCTCTGTTTCTTTGGATGTCCTCGAACCTGAGTCGTCGTCTGTGGCCATCCCCTCGGCTCCTGCAGTTGGTTTTGCTTTTTCGAATGCGATTCCTGTTGTGGTTCAGGTAAACCCTGACTTTGCCCTTGTTGCTGGTTCGCCCAAAACTACTGAAATTGTTCAGACCACTGCCAAATCCTGGTCTCGAGTTGTTCAGGACAGGGGTAACATTTCCTTTGCTCCTCTCAAATATTTTCCTCCTCCTTCTGTGGTTGGACTCGACACCCCTCTGTCTCCTCCGGCTGAGGTTGTTCAGCAGTGTGCGGTTTTTTGGGGCTCCACAATGGTGGGATTTTTCTATGAAAAACCTCTCCATTTCTTGGCGGTCAATTCCATCGCTTGGAAAATTTGGGCAAGTTATGGGCTATGTCATGTTGCTGCGAATGATAAGGGCCTTTTCTTCTTTCGTTTTGGTTCTGATGCTCAATTGGAGGCATGTTTGGCTAATGGCCCCTAGGCCTTTAGGAGGAAATCCATTTTCCTCAAGAGATGGTCACCGGGAATGGCTTTAGATCAGGATTCCTTTAAGTCTTTCCCTGTGTGGATTTCTTTGGTAAATGTTCCAATTGAATATTGGACCCCCTTAGGCTTAAGCTGGATTGCCAGTAGAATTGGTAAACAAATTCAATTTGATCCTAGCACTGCTAGGATGGACCGTGTGCACGTTGCCAAAATTTGTATTGAGGTGGGTAGGGGTGATCCTCTCCCTGCAAAAATTCGGCTTATGTCTGGTGCTGCTATGTCTTCCATGGTTGTGGAGGTTGAGGTTGTCTATCATTGGAATCCGGCTCGTCGTGGTTCTGCAAACCTGAGCTGTCATGACCGTATTTTTTTTTTGGTAAGTAAGTAAATTTGGATTAATGGGATAAAAAAATTATGCAATCTATGCTTTATTTCCAAGTTATTTTCCCACATGGAGTTAAAAACATAAACGCTAGGGTATACCCCGAGCACCTTGATACATCAAATGGCACCAATATATATATATATATATATACCAAAACCCGGTCCTCCAGGAGGGCAGCAGTCTACAATAACGAGAAAAGATAATATCGGTCTTTTGCGACAACACGGTCAGTTGCTCAAAAACATCCGGCACGAACTAGAGGAAATGGCTTTGAAACACGATTCCACATGTTGTATCACCACCATTTGCATCGGGAAGGATTATGTCCCACATCAGTTTGCTAAGAGTATTCACTCCCCCCAGCATCTCGGCCTGGGAGATACATCCCCTTATCAGTTGAAACACCTCGGCAAATGCAAGTCGGTTAGCATGCATTTCGAACCAAATCGTCAACAGGGGCACACAATGTAATACAGCCATCCACGCCATAATGACCACAGACACAGGGCACTTCTCGGCAGAAGGGAAAAACCCAAACCAGTGGGAAGATGTTGTCCATTTCAATAAAATCCGGTCCCCAGTTGGAGGAGATGAAAGATAGAGATAAAAAAAACAGCATCCAACATCTCTTAGGAGATGCCGGTACAACTGCAGTTTAGACCAGAGGGCGGCTTCAGTTCGGAAAAAAGAGCTCCCAGACTTCAACATCACTGGAGCAAAATCTAATCTGCTAAACCACCTCTATCACCACCAGCTGAAATGACAGGTACTAGCAACACAAATAATGCAGTGATCGGGCAGGGGAGCACTAGCACAACAACTCAAAGCAGAGAGCTTTCATCAACCATGTCGGACACACCATCTACTCAACTAAAAAGGACCTCGGGCCCAGTTGCATCCCCAAAGAAACAGCAGGGCACCCCAGGTAAACAAACAGGCCCCAAAGAAACAGCAGGGCACCGTGTTTCCAATGGTTTGAAGGTGCAGTTCGCAAAGCCTATGGACCTGGCTCCAGGTGGTGAAGGGGTTGGGAGTAGGGCTCCCTCCCTGGACTCCCTTTCTGTTC
>JAOVVI020004221.1:0-17915 GCA_028571085.2 Nepenthes alata | reverse complement strand
TCCCATTTGACTGATTTTTCGGAGGAAACTGGGCCTTCAAGCACTTAGGGTAGCCATATCCTTTGTACATTCTTCCTTGCATAGCGTTCAAGTGCATCCTTGTAACCTTCAGTTTGAATATTCAATAAAGCAAATTTTCGTTCGTTTTCCAGCGTCTCTGAGTGTTATTGTTTCTCTTGCTATGTTGGATTAAGTCGTTTTGCTATTGTTGCCAAGGCCCGCTTTGAGGAGAAGTTTACGCCGTACTTGTCCTCGGTTGAAGATGTCGTCGCATCTCATGCTTAGTGGGATGCTCTGTCTAACGAGTTGGACATCGCCGCATGCCAGGGTGGAGTCTCTCAAGGGCCAATTGGATTTTGAGGCCGCAGCAGCCAGACTCTGGGTCTTACGCCGTTGCGCGCACAACACCGTTTCAGCGCCCAGCCCCTCTTGGGGCCTCGTTGCTCACTTGCGCATGGCCCTAGCCTGTCGACCATCGTTGACTGAGGGTGCTTCCTTCTTCGAAAAAAGATCGTAGCACGCCTGCTGCTTAGACCACCTAAGGTTTCAATGGCCATTTCGTTGGGAGCTTCTGGAGCCCCCAATCCTGCTCGTTCGACTGCTTATAGGCCGCTTGATGCGGGCCCAAGGTTTCTCGGCCGGTAAAGGCCTTTCATCTCAGAACCGATGTTCAAAGTTCAACCGCTAGTTGGTGGCAAGTCATGGGGCTAAAGTTTCACGGCCGCTAAGGGCTTATCTGTGCAGAGCCGATGTTCAACCGCTAGTGGGTCGCTCGGCGCGGGGCCAAGGTTTTTCTCATAGGGGAACGAGTGTCCTCCTGACTTATGGGCAATCTAGGCCGTTTTTTATTTTCGAGATTGCAAGCTGCACGCACTCGTATGAACAGTGAAAGAAGAAAATGAAAACAACAATTTTATTAATGAAAATGTGATATATATACAAGCATTCTGGACCATGAATGCACATCTTACCACGACGTGTCCGTGGTTTATTGATAGTATTTCTTGAGGTGGGTGGCATTCCAGGTCCGGGGGACCAGTTTGCCATTCTAGGTGCGCAGCTAGTATGGCCCATTCTGGAGGATTGCTGACACAAGGAACTGTCCCTCCAGTTCGGGGAGAGTTTGTTCATGTGAACAGTTTTGCCCGTTGTCTCTACACTCCGAAGGACCAAATCCTCGACATCAAGCGGACGAGCCCTCACCCGCTTGTTGTAGTACCGAACAATGCGCTGCTGGTAGGCTGCCGTCTTTAGGTGCGCCACGCCGCGAGCTTCTAGGCATAGGTCCAGGTGCTCTTTGAGCCGTTGGGAGTTCCTGACGGGGTCGAAGCATTCTATCCGGAGGCTAGGAAGCCCCACTTCAACGGGGACGGCCACTTTAGCCCTGTAACATAAGCTAAAGGATGTTTCTCGCGTTGGTTCCCACGGGGTCATCCAGCATGACCAGAGCACAGAAGGCAACTCATCAGCCCAAGAGCCCCCTGCGTCTTTGAGTTTAGTCTTCATCCCATGCAGCAGTGTTTGGTTGGTCACTTCGACCTGACCGTTAGCCTGTGTGTATGCCATAGACATGTGAACCAGTTTAATGCGTAAGCTCATACAGTATTTGGTAAACTGCTTACCAGTGAACTAGGTTCCGTTGTCAGTCACTATAACCTCGGGAATCCCTAACCGACAAATAATATTTTCACGGACAAACTCCATTACATTCTGCTCGGCTATTCGCGCTAGGGGAGTCGCCTCAATCCATTTGGTAAAGTAGTCAATGCCAACGATAAGGAATTTTTCTCTATCTGAAGGCCAAGGGCATGGGCCCAAGGATGTCAAGCCCCAATTGTACGAACGACCACAAGGTTTGCAGGCTTTGCAACTCCGTGTGTGGCTGGTGGTTCATGGACCCCTGGACTTGGCAGCTCTCGCACCTTTTGATAAAGCCCATAGCGTCTCGCTTCATCGTGGGCCAGAACAAACCCTATCACATGATTTTGAATGCGAGGTTTTTTTTCCCCTGACGTGCAAACCGCACATGTCGAGGTGGACTTTGCCCAGCGCGTACTTGGCTTCCTTGGGAAAAAGGCATTTCAAGTAGGGGTTGAGTATTCCCATCGGTACAATCTTCCATCGATGTGTACCAACCAGCTGTCTTCTTTATTCGCTTGGCCTCCTCTGGGTCTTCTGGCAACGCTTCGTTCGTCAGATATTTTCAATACAGGGTCATCCAGTTGTCTTCCTAGGCCACCTGCAGCACCTCGCGCTCTGGGCCATCAATGCTGGGCCCGACCAGGACTTCCCACGTGCTCCTGGCATACTGTTCTTGAGACCCCATCGCCGCATCCTTAGCCAGTTGGTTGGCTTTCCAATTCTCCACTTTCGAGATGTACTCAATCTCAAATTTCTCAAACGTCTGGGCCTGCGCCTTCGCCTTCGCCTTCGCCAGGTACTTAGCGAACTAAGGGCTTGACGTCTCAAAAACTTCCTGAATCTGATTGACAACTAGCTCTGAATTGCTGTATACAACCAACGCTTTCGCCAAGCACTCCCTGGCCAATCTGAGCCCTACAAGGAGGGCCACGTATTCTGCCACGTTGTTGGTGGCTGGAAACCCGAGTGCTAGAGAGTATTTGATCTATGAGGCGCCTAGGGTTCTTAGTACGACTTCGGCCCCGCTGCATACTTGCGTGGACAATCTGTCAACGTGAAGGATCCACACAAGGGCTCTCGCGTCTCCGACTTGGTCTAGGGCGTCGGGAGCTGGGGTCGCTATTTCAACCACAAAGTTCGCGAGGGCCTAACCCTTCAGGGCCGGCTCTGGTCAAAACTCCACGTCGAACTCGCCCAACTCTATGGCCCGCTTGACCAATCGTCCGAACGTCTCTGGTTTTTGCAGGATTGCCTTTAGAGGTTGGTCGGTTAGCCCAACGATTCGGTGCACTTGAAAATATGGCCTCAGCTTTCGGGCGGAGTAGATAAGGGCCAGAGCAATTCTTTCGGCGTGAGGGTAATGGGGCTCCATGTCTATCAGCACCTTATTCACATAGTATACGGGTCGCTACACGTTTCCCTACTTCTGAGTAAGCACCGAGCTTAGGGCAGTGTCGGACACCGCCAGGTAAAGATTTAGATCCTCACCCTCCAAAGAGGACGTTAGGAGTGGACGGTTTGTAAGGTATTCCTTCAGCTCCTGGAACGCATCCTCGTACTCGTCCATCCACCGAAATCCGGTTGCCTTTGTTCCTCTGAGGGTATTGAAGAACTGTAGGTACTTCTCTGCGGACTTGGCCAGGAATTGTGAGAGGGCGGCAAGTTTCCCTATGAGCTGCTGGACTTCTCTCATAGTCCACGGAGGGTTCATGTCAATGATGGCTCTAATTTTCTCCGGGTTTGTTTCGATACTGCATTGGGATCCATGAAACCCAGGAACTTTCCGGAAGTCACCCTGAACACACACTTGGTCGGATTGAGCTTCATCATGTGGGCTCGAAGCACTTCAAAGGTTTTTACCAGATCACGGATCTAGTCATTGGTGACTATCCTATTGACGAGCATGTCGTCTACGTACACCTCCACGTTCATCCCGATCTAGTCTTCAAACATCTTATTTACCAGCTGCTGGTAGGTCGCGTCGGCATTCTTCAAACCAAAGGGCATAACCGTGCAGCAGTAGGTCCCCTGGTTGGTCATGAATGACGTATGCTCATCGTCGTTCAAGTTCATCCTTATTTGGTTGTAGCTCGAGTAGGCATCCATGAAACTCAGGAATTCGTGCCAGAACGTGGAGTCCACCAGCTAGTCAATCCGTGGGAGTAGAAAGCTGTCCTTCGGGCAAGATTTGTTCACGTCGGTGAAGTTGACGTACATCCGCCACTTTTCGCTGCTCTTCTTCACGAAGATGACGTTCGATAGCCAATCTATGTACTGAACTTCTCTGATGAATCCCGCGTTGAGCAGCTTCTTCACCTCTTCCCTTATGGCTATTAGTTTCTCGACGGAGTGGTTCCTACGCTTCTGCCTGACGGGTTTATGATCGGGATCGATGCCCAACTTGTAGACTATTACTCTGGTCGGTATCCCAGACATGTCGGCAGGGATCCATGTAAAGATATCAAAATTCTACATGAGAAAGTCCAAGAGTTGGCGGCAAACTGGGGTGGAAAAGGAACTACCGATGTGCACGCACTTCTCAGGTTCGTAGGGGTCTAGGGGGAGTAGCTCCATCGTCTCACCTGACTAGGCATGTTGCAACGTTGTTTCATCGTGGAAGTCCAGGTCCTCAACCGGTTAGTTAGATGCAACGGGAGCGACCTAGGACAAGTAGGATGTTTGCCCCATCATTTGGTCACCTAACGCTTCCCCTATTCAATATGAAGTTGGGAACTTCACTTTTAAGTGAGGGATCGATGTCACGACCCCGAAAGTGGCTAGGAATGGTCCACCCAAAATGGCGTTGTAGACCGATGATAGGTCGACAATGAACATAAGAGTTCGTGTAGCTGTATGCAGATGAGTTCCCATTGTGACCTCTAGTTGAATTTCTCCCTACATGAGCACTGGTTCATTGTCCAGGCCGTACAGATGGTCCTCGGCTGCTCTCATCTTGCTCTTTTTTAGTCAAAGCTTGAAAAATGTATCAAGATATAGCAAATTTCAAGAGCTTTTATTATCAATGAAAACTCGTTTCAACTGGTAGTCAAGTGTATCATCTGAAACAAAGGCTGATACAACAAGAGGGTCTGAATGAGGGAAGGCTACATGTGCCATATTATCGTCACTAAAACTAATGACATCAGTCTTAGCCCCTACCCTCACTCTCTTGCTGCTGGACGCGGTCTCAGGCTGGTCTTGGCCACTGCTCCTAGCCAACCTGCTCGAGATCATGCTGATGACGCCGACGGCGACATTGTTCCTCTATGGTTCCCTGGCTTAATCGTTGATGACCTCGGGGGCTTGCCCCGAGCTTCTCAGGAACCGTGTGAGGAACCCCGGCAGACCAGGTCTTCAATTTCCTTATACAAGGTCCGATAGTCCTCCGTGATATGTCCCAGAGACCGATGGAAATGACAATACTTCGTTTGGTCTCCGGCCTCTTGGTTCTTTGACGTTTTGGGCCACTTCAGGAACTTCTCGTCTCGGATTTGTATCAAAATGTTCGAGCAAGTGTCACCAAGGAGCGTCAGGGTAAGGGGCCTAAATTCCCTTCGGACACTCGGCTCAGACCGTGGTTGTTTGCGGGGTTCCCGAGAGCGGCCGCCATCTTCGTTTCTCTTCTTCCCAGCGGTTGGTCCTTCCGGCTGTTAGTCAGTGCATTCGAGATGCTTCGCCTCATTGGCCTCCTCGGCCGTAATGTAAATTCGAGCTGTGGCCTCAGCTTCCCGAAAGGACCGGGGATGCTAGTGAGCCAAATACTTGAACTCCCCAACTACCAATGCAGCGATAAAGACGCTCAGCTTCATCTCATTGAAGAGCTGGGGGATTTGGCGAGCTTCTGCGGTGAAGCAGTTGAGGAACCGCTTCAGGCTCTCCTCTGACTTCTAGTGGAGGAGGATAAGATTCCAAGGCTGCTTCTCTTCCCTTCAGCAAGAGGCGAACTGGCACAGGAAGCAATCGGCGAGCTCGTCGAAGGAGCGGATAGAGTTAGGCCGGAGGCCATGAAACCAGAGCCTGACGTTCCCCTTAAGTGTCAAGGAAAAAAACTGGCATATGACGGCCTTGCTTACTCCATGGAAGGACAGCAGTGTCCAAAAGTAGTCCAGCTGATCCATCGGATCCATACTCCTGTCGTACTCATCCAGCGTAGACATCTTGAACTTGATGGGGAGTGGCTGTGTTCAGATGTCCATGGCGAACGACGACCTTAGGTCGAGCGCCTGTTGCCCGGGCTCCCCCTTAAACACATGTTACCATATCTTTTCCACCTTCTCATCTATTCGAGGGGTGAACCCGCTCCTTTTCGCGTTGATGAAGTCTCAGAGCTCGGAGTTTTCTTGGGGGTCATGCAGGTTGCAGCAGCTGCTCGCTCAGGGCAGTCGCGTACTACATGATTCCCTTCCTCTGGTCGTGGGCCTCCTGTCGTTGCGGGAATTACGGGTGTTTCGCCGCTCCTAGCTTTCTTCTGACGCATCCCTGCTCGGGAGGCTCCGAGCTGTCGTCTAAGCCCTGTTGCCTGAGGCCGCTTAGGACTCGGCGTCCTCAAGCCTGGCTGTTCTTGCTGCTGGGGCCCTCGCCCCGTGTCCCCTCCGTCTGGAGGTGGATGCCTGGGGTTCCGGGGGAGAGGCTCTCATCCACTGTGTGCCATCCCGAGCGCACAGTACATGAAGCATCTACTTTATGTCATCCACATTAGCAGCCAGCTTGCGCATGTCGAGCTTAGGTTGCTTCTTGTTGGCACGGCTACCCGCAAAGGGGTCATCACCATGGGCGACAGTGTCCCTTGCTAGTGCACTAGCCTGGCTCTAGTGCTGACCATTTTCTGAGTAGGAGAATGATGGTTTTATAATTAAAGAACATTGAAATAATGATAGATAGTCAATGATTTTATATTTTGAGGTTTTCCACATGAACGGTCCGAGCCAGGTCCGATAATTTGGGATTTGGGTCACCACATATTACTTGTCCCATCATTATTATTTGGCCCTCAAGGAATGGGTCCCTCGAGATGTTTTTTACTTGCAAGGTTGTCATACTATGTCACTAATGATTTAGTATCAAGGTACGGAGCTGAGCTGTGACTGTTCATAATTTGCGATGATTTGGAGTTGGCTTCGCAACTGCATGGTATAATCATGGGCTTGTGGGGTGTTGCAATTCGGCTCCTTGGGGCAAAGCCACCTAGGTACTCCAGATCCAAATACTAATTTGCTTTATGGTGATATGTTAAATTTATAAATTGATGCTTAAGCCAGAATAAAGGCAATGGGGTATGTGGATGTTGAGGTTGGGATACCTGAGACAGGTTGTCTCTCAAAAAGTGATCCAGATGAGGCTAGAGCTATGCTAGATACTATAATGGTAATTAGCAGCAGAATAGAATAGTACAGAAAGAATTGCAGTAATATTTCAAAGTGCCCATAGCACAATGTGTTTGCTTTTGCCCTTTCTAATGAGATTTTGAAGCTGAGACAGACGTCAGAAACTAACTATGGGCTAGAATATCTAGTGGCATTTGAAATTAAGCAACTTTTCTATTTGGGACGTTGGGGTTTAGATATACAATCCTGGTCTTTTAAGAACTTATTAAACCTATGGAATTTGATAACAGAGAGAGATGATATGGTTAGAGTTCTCGTCAGGTGCAAATACAGTATAATTGGTACTATCTCCAGTCCAAGCAACAGCTTAATTCATGATGAAGAACAAAGACCCCAAAAAAAAAAGGTGTATTGGTATGCAGTGTTGTTATTCATAAATGCAGCATTATTTTTTGGCCAGTGATAAATAGAATACTGTGAGATTATATTACTGTAATTGAAAATGCAGGACAATCCCAATAAATTGAAACAACTGATAATCCATTTTTATATCAATCCTCTGGAAGATTGGTATTATCAGGAACCTCATGTACCAGATATGGAAAGAGAGATTGTTTCAACTGGCAATAGGAAAACTGTGAGCACATACGGTGCAAGGGGAAATAGGGAGGAAAAGAAGAAAGATTGGGAGAAATGGGAGAAACATAAATGAGAATAGAGATAAGGGATAAGCAAAGATTAACGAAGGAAATACTTATGATTCTTAACCTACTCCCAAGTTAATCAGGAAACAGAAACAAGTTATTAATTGAGAATAACATATAATAAAGAAATAATAAAAATATAATATAATATTCTATAAGTATCCTAAATACTGCCAAAATTATAAAACCTAAGAAAGGTTAAGATAAGACAAAACATGAAAACAAAATAACAAAATCAAATCAAATCTCAATTCATGAATCTCTAAGATGTCCGCATCAACTTTCCAAGGTGGCAGAAACTAGACCCTATCAAGTAAGAAACCTAAAGCTTATGTCATCAATTTCCCAACCACACGCTAAGTGGTAGTGCAATTCTCCAATGACATCCATAGACAAGTGGAAGTGGCAACTGAAATTTGATAGTTCTAACAACTCCTTCCAAGAGAAAGGAACACAGCTCAGACAATGGTTGATCTTGACTCCAATAGAACTCTAATAAATCTAGGTCTAGTGGCTCAAATGTCTATCTAGTAATCCATGGACACTTTGAATCTGGTCAGCCTACCCAATGAACAAAGAAGCATTGTACACCTTCAACAGTGAACAAAATCTACTCATTTAAAATAACCTTAATTTTATCTTCATATTCTGGTGGGGTTGGAAATTGTGTGAATTGGCAAGGTCTCAATAGTTGGCTCATCTAGGAGAATTATAAAAGAATCATCTGGCAGGTTGTAACTATCTTTGAAGCAATTAAGTCCACAACATTAGAAGTATGGTAAAAATTGAAGTAAAATGAAATATCAATAATATAGGCATTTGGTCCAACCCAGTATAAAATTTTAAATGGGCCAACACTATAAGCCAATAACTTAGAAACAAGGCCAGGTGGGCACCACTCGGTCTAATTCAAATTAAGATATAATCCCCAACATTGAAATCAATATTGGTTTATGCAAGTTAGCGTGAAATATATATAATGCATTACTTGCTTTCATTTGTTTATTTATCTAGATATGCAAGTCATAAAAGTGTTGTGCAAATGCTTCAACCGACATGGATACAGTAACATGCAAATACAACTAGATAAGGTATAAAAGTTTTCTAGGTTTGCAACCATTCACAACCTCAAAATGGGCCCAAACCTATAAACTTATTCACAAAGCTATTATATACAAGCCATATCGTAGGAATAATCAGTTCACAATTCTTCATATCTCTTTGAACCAAGCATCTCAGTAAGTTGCCCAGACTCTTGATAACAATCACAGTTTAAGCATTTGTTTAGTGATATGTATTGAAAAACTCCAATCTAGTGCCAACTATATGCTATAGGATTCTCTAAAAGTGACTTGTAATACAAACATCCATGTGAGACAATGGTTTTAGAAAGACCAAACAACCCAAATCAGCAAAATAATATTTGACAACTCATGAAATATCAGAAGCCTTACTATAAGGAATGAAGTGAGCCATATACGGAAAACGATCCACAATAACAAAAAAATGACTCACCCTGGAGGTAAGTGAGAGTCTTTACACAAAATTCACGCCCAAATCCTCCCAAGGTCCATCTTTCTTAGGAGTCAAAGAGCTAGTACATCACATGGACTTAAGTTCTCACCAAACAAAAAAAAAAGCCCCTAGTGAGAGAGTCCCCAAACTTGCCTTTGGAGCTTATCATGCTTCATGGACTTCCTAATATAATCAGAGAAATTTAGGAGAGTTGCAGTAGAGACAAAGTCCATGGCATGTTCAATATCACACAAATGTGGAAAGTCATTTGGAATGTCCTCATGAAAGACATTATGAAAGTTCTTAATGACCTGATAGGCCAGATTGGGTCTCACCACTAGAGAATTAAAAGGAACTTTTATAACAATAACAGCAAACACAATAGATTTGCCAAAAACTATATGCTCAAATTCCGTAAAACTAATGATATATAGTCTTTTAATCCCTACCACATCCTTTCCTTTATTGCTATTAATACGTTCAATACAGTAGTTCTAAATATTCATCTGATTGGACCATTTGCGAAAGTAAAATTTTGTAACATATTTGAACATCTCATTAGTAAGCCAACATGGGTGTTAGATTCCAATATTATTAGCCGATTTGGGCGCATATTTGTAATGAAACCTAAGAGGGGTGTCATCATCATTATTATCCAAATCATTAAACTCTTCTAGCTTAGGTTCATAAACTTGTTTTCCAAATAGTCTATCCTCATTCAGTGCATCTTGCTCTCCAATAAGTAAGGTCTTATTGGGACAATTAGAAGAAATATGTCCAAAGTTTTTATAATCAAAACATTGCACCTTGAAATTTCTTCTAGAGGATTAGATACACTTACCTCTTCTAGCTTAGGTTCATAAACTTGTTTTTTGAATGGTCTATCTTCGTTCACTTCATCTTGCTGTCCAATAAGTAAGGTCTTACTGGGACAATTAGAAGAATATGCCTAAAGTCTTTATAGTTAAAGCATTGCACCTGAAAATTTCTTCTATACGATTAGATACACTTACCTCTTCTAGCTTAGGCATTCTGTGTTGTGGAATGATAGCCTCATACACTAACCTCTATGCTCTCCATGGAGAGTCATCAAAACCAACTCATATTCTTGGAATATATTGTACACAAGGTCAAGAGTAGTAACAACCCTAAGAACAAGCTCTCTTCAAAAATCTTCTTGTAAACCTTGCCTAAATCTACTTATGGTAATAACCTTATCCTTAACTATATGACCGCTCATTTGAAACTCATTCAATTGAGCCTGCATAGTTGATCACATACCAATTACCCTGCCAAAGGGATTCCACAAGTCCAGTAAATTACTGATGTAAGAAAAATGCAAGTATTTCCCTAGAAGGAATTGTTTCATCTTGGCCCAACTCTTAATAGGTTTGTTTGACACTTAATAAGAAGGTCCTCAATACTCACACAATAGTTAAACATTCCCAATCAACTTGAGGTTAGCAAATTGCACTCCCATATCCTCAAACACGCTGTACAACTCAAAGAAACAATCCTTATCTTGAACCTATTGAGTAAAAACCCAAAGGTCTAGGCAATCATCAAAAGTAGAGGCATCTAATCTAATATAATGTTTCTAAAAAGTTATTCCTAATCTCCTTCTCGGTTGTGGTCAAACATATGAGGTACCTGGCTATCCTACTTACGACAATCGAATCTCTGGTTGGATGCATTAAAATTTTCAACAACTGATAATTGAGGTCCTATGTTTAAAGTGACAATTCGATTATCTAGTGCAAATTTGTATAGTGGGCCAGCTTACGTGGCCATGATATGATTTTGCAATTGTTGTTAATTGGTTGCCAACTAGGCTAGTTATTGACTTAAGGTTTTAAACTTATTAGAGACCATGCTTAGGTCAATAGTATTGTGCTTCTCTCTCTTTATCTCTCTCTCTCTCTCTCTCTCTCTCTCTCTCTCATAAGGTTCAGTATTTAGGGCTCTAAATGAAGAAGAAAAAATGCGGCAGCTGGGATTTTGGGCTTAGTTGGTTTTAAGGCCCAATATTTTCATTATGATGTATGAAGTAATTATTATATATATTGGATTAATATGAAAAATAATTATATGATAAAAATCTAAGGAAAAAAGAATCAAACAACAGGGGAATCAAGGCAACAACTAAATGGAGCTTGTTCCATGCTCGTGCGTGTTTGAGGCGGTATGAGTCCATCTAGTGCACACCTATGAGGCACTTGTGTAGATTGGACAAAATATGCAGTGCTTAATGCACGCCTATTGCAACATTCATACACAGATTTGACATAATGCGGCCCCTAAACCGTGCCTAATGCTATACTTGTGTGTATCTGTGGTTTTTATGTTCTTGACCAGCGCTCACATGCCATTTGGGTATACATAGGGATTCCAGGCCAAGTTCAGGCATTTTGCATGGCAAAAGTGAAAGAAGAGAGAGAAAATAATAGGAGAAGAAGAAGAGGGAGAGAGAAAGCGAAGGAATGAGATCTTGAAACTTTTTGAAATTAGATCTATTAGATCAAATATTTAAAACAAATATTTCTAAACTCATTTTTTGGTATATTTCGGAATCCTTTAATTTTATTTACGAAACTTGTTTTATTATACATAAATGTCATCCCTTGCACCCCAATTTTAAATATTTTTTTTGCATGTGGTTTTTTCTACATTTTTAAAGTTTTGTTAGGTTTTACCGAAGGTTTGAATATTTGGCTTGTTTTTCACTTAAGACATTCCAAGCAAGTATTTAGTAAAGACTCTATTTTAATATTTGATTTGATATTTATACTTTCTAATAGAGTGAAAAATTTTAAATATTTGTACTTTTCTCATAATAGTGGAAAAGTTTCGAACATTCGTTATATAGTCCCCCATTTGTTGGTTTTATTGAGAACTATTATAAGAAATTGATAATAATAATATATTTAAATGTCTTAATATATTAAACAACTTGAGAGCTACACCTATCATCCATAGATGGCAAAAGAAAGTGACGATTGATTCTATCTATAAAGAGTAATTTGTAAATTGCCCACCTAATGATCTAACTAGTAGTGTTTTGACCTAAAATTATCGAAAATATGTACAATCCTTCCTCAAAACTAATCTTTTGGTCCTTGACTCTCAGATTTTAACATGATTTGAATTTTAAGATTTTTTACCTACATCGTATTTAAAAGTTTTGAGATGATTGGCCATTTGAGATCACAGATTTTGACATGATATTCGGATTTACTTGAATTTGGTCATTTGAGACTTTTGGAATAATATAACTTGGGCATTTGGATAAATTTGTACATACTATATTATTTGTTATTCGTATATGTATTATGAATTTTGCATACGAAATCATGATTTGGACTATGCACTTGGAATTTGGACATATTGGATTTTCACGGATGTTTTCAATTTTCAGTCTTTCGATCTATTTTATTAGCATGATTTGCACATATATGTACATACTATATTATTTGTTATTCGTATATGTATTATGAATTTTGCATATGAAATCATGATTTGGACTATACACTTGGAAATTTTGACATATTGGATTTTCACAGATGTTTTCAATTTTCAATCTTTCGATCTATTTTATTAGCATGATTTGCACATATATGTATATACATACTTGCTGAGCTTTATACTCACAATTTGCCATGTTTTTTACCCATTTCAGATTAGAGGGTTTTGGATTACTTGCAGAATTCAAACGGAATAGATCTGAAAATTTAGTTATTTATTCGTATTCAGATTTGTATTTGGGACTTATGTTGGGATTATTGTCTGCTTTGTTTATTATGATATGCATAATTTTGAAGTATTGTTATTAGATGGATATTTATACTGATATTATTTTATGATAATTTAGATATTTGTTGGATGCTTTTCCTCACTAATAAGTTTGATTTGAGCAAGTTGTTATGTCTATTGGTTGGAGACCGAATAGAGTTAATTCGATCAAGTCCTGTGACTGCAGTCAAATATTATTATAGATATTACATTGTTTTGAATTTGGTTTGTAAAGTTTGACCCGGTATTTTGGTTATTTGAATTTTAATCATTAGGGGGAAAGCAATTTAATTGAATTTATTTATTATTTAATTATCACCTATTCATGCCAAGGTCATAACATTGGTGGTAGTGGCGGCAGCTAAAGTGAAGGGATGGTCCACCAATGGTGAGGAAGAGAAGGGAACTTTTCTGACAGGAGCTATTTTCTCAGCCTCTGCTTCAAGGCTTGTTTTAGTTTTTTTCCCAGAGTGTCAGTTTTTTTTTTTTTTTGCAAAGTTTTTTTATCCTTTCTTTTTTTTCAACACTACACTTTTTTTCATTTCTTCTTTTTTTTTTTTTACCACCTCTTCAAAAACTTATTTTTTCTTGCTGCAAGATGAACTGGCAAGAATTTTTTCCTTTTTTTTTTTTTTGCACATTTTTTCTACTACCTCTACAAAAACACCACTTTTTGCTTTTCTATTAGAAGAGATGAAACAACAAGATTTTGGTGATGGTCGTGTTGATGCAGTGAGACATGGGATTGGTTCTCCGAACTGGAGACAATATGATGATGTAGGAATCAAGACTCAAAACAAAAAAAAAAAAAGTCAAGTTGGACTTTGACAACAAATTTGATGCAAGGAATGGGAAATAGAGACAAGATAAAGAAGGGAAAGGGAGAAGGGACAAAGTTGAAAAGAGAATAGGAAAAAAGGAGAAGCAGAGATCACATTAGGAAATGATGGGTTCACACAATTTCTTAATATTAATTCAACTTATCAATGACCAATCACACAAAAAAATTAGGGTTTTGATATAAAGACACTCTATTTCTTGGTCAATTAGAAACAGGCACAATAAATAACAATAATCTAAAATAAGGAAACAATGAAAACAAAATATAACATTCCATAGATATCCTAGAGATTATCACAATTATAAAATTTTAGAAATTTTCAAGATATGACAAAAATTGGGAAAAAAATAAAACCAAATCTCTATGCATCAATATCTAAGATGTCCACATCAACATCATATAACAAGATTTCATTTCTCATACTTCTATCATTATCCCAAGTGATGGTAATCAAAATGACTATACTAGTCTAATACACTTTCCTTTTCTTCCTATATGTAGGGAACATGGCTGATCGAACTTCTTTTCTAATGATTGAAAGAAGAGATCATCCTTCAACCTTCCAAACTGTTCCAATAAACGTCCCTGCACCTATTCTGACTCACCTCGTGTCAGTCCCCCAGCCTCTAGTTGGGTAACAGGAGATAAAAGAAAATGACAGTTTACCCTAATCATAAATCTCTGAGTTTAGAGGCTAGAAAGATCATAGAAGTTCATCTCCTGCCAATTGAATCTAGCAACAAGTGTTTGATTGATATAGAATAAATCAGATGCTAAAGCCAGCTCCCCATGTTTATAGAACAATGCTCTAAAATTCATTTTCCACAAACTTGTTCATGTCAAGGCAGAAAGATAATAGAAAAAACTAAATTGCACAAGTTAATAAGCAAGACAGCAGCAGTTAGATCATAGCAGGAGGAAAACAGGAAGAGGAGTTCTTGAGAAGTACCAATTCCAAGGCATGGTATGCACTTGCAGATAATCTCTTTCCCTCTTTTATTGTAGTAGCTGACAAATCCTGACCCTTGGCAACTTCGACACATTCCAGTCCACTCATAAACCACTTGCTTGCAATCCTACAACTCCCAAAACCCCCATAAAGGAGGATGGGAAAAGATTAGAATGCCATTCTGGACCTTACAGATATGATGTTTCTATAGGAAGATAGTGGCAATTCAAGTTTCAGCTTCCAATCTAATCAATTTATTATTTAAAGCCAAAAAATCACAAATCTTACGAACCTGATAAACATTATATCTTGTATGTCTTGGCAGAATAATGGGTTTTCAAAACCCACCCAACTTCCCTCTAAAGCTGCAATCAGGAACCAACCTCATTCCCTCTCCAGCAACTTTTGCCTTCCAGCAAAAGCTGCTGTATCCCAAACAACTGTAGCAAAAAATGGGTCCCAAACACCAATCTTGAAAGAGTGCATCTTTGTGAAAAATTCACAAGAAAGTTGAATCACCACATCAGAAATTTAGGCTAAACAGGTCAATCAGAATAGGTTGGGACATTAATAGACTGATCTTACATCAGAAATCGGAAGAACTAAGAGGACAAAGTAAGAGCTCACTCCACTAGTAACGACTAGAGTGGAATGTGAATAATGGGAGGAAATGTATACTAAAGATGCTTCATATAAAGAGAAAATCAGATATCGCACGTGAATGCATGATAATTTTATTTTGACAAGGATCCTATATTCATTCAACTACTTTACAGAAAGTTCATCTTTTTTATTTAAAGGGTGGGAAAAAAATAATTCTTCTGTCATTTTGATATAGAAGTTGATATATCATCCAAACTACAGCCATTTTCACAGGATTTATGCAAGTTCTTTGAATTTATACAAGCCCTAGGCCTTGTTCTCAATTAACATACAAATTTTCTCAACAGATATCTATATCTTAGTGCTATATTAGCCCACAACTATACATATGACAATATCAGCAAATGAATTCTTTGATTGGATGACAAACTGAAAAAGTGTAAGAGGTGCTTTTGTGATGTAGGGAGGAAGGGATGTTACTAGTAGGAATGATCTCGTTGCTGGTGGGGTGACGATGTTGCTGAAGGCAAAAAAAGGATAGGACTTTATCTCTGATACCAATTTAATGTAGGGAAGAAGAACAATAGGGAAGAGAGACGGAAGGGTAAAGACAAGAATAGAGATTAGAGAGGTAGAGATAAGAAAGAAGAAACCAAGGGGGAGAGGACGAATGAAGTCACAATTACTCGTTTTCACAAAATCTCAAAACATTCATTCATTCATTCAATGATTCAAATAATAGAGTGTATAGTCTTTACAAAGAGAAATTCTAGGCTTAAGATAATTTAGTAACAAATTATCTATTTCTAAAAATAAAAGAAATCACAATAAAATTATGTAAATAAGAGCGAATAAAATCAAACCAGAATCTTGCCCAATAAGTAAAGCAAATAAAATAAACACCAATAAAATTAGAATCTTTTCTAATCAAAATCTCTTGGAATATTTGATGTCTGCATTATTTTGTCTAAGTACCTTCAAGGCATCAACTCAAAGCAGCCAAGTATCCATAGATTCTGCTTTTTTCTATAAGTTTCAATACTGAAAAATACAAAAGGGGTTGAGAATTTTCCACTTTACTGAGCTGTGATTGAAAAGTGATAGCTGAAAATTTAGATACCGGATTCAACATTGTCTTGTTGTGAGCCATTGGACCTTATGTTATCCTCACTCAACTGTGTGCATTGAGAAATTCTTATCGGAGTAAGCATGTTTGAATGTGACTAGAAAAGCTATTTTGGTTCTTTCATGATGATCATGATCTCTTGATTTGTCTGAGGTTGGACATGTTAGTGTAACAAAAATACAAACTTTAGCATATAAGAGTAGCAAAGAATATATTTATGAAACCATGAGCAAAGAGGAAGATGAATGAAAGAGATCATTGATAACAAGGACCATGGAAAGGTTTAAATAAGGTGTGAAGTGAGAACTTGCCACATTCAACCATACATCTGACTATATTATCTAACATGGACGAAAATATTAGCATATGTATCAGTATCGGTAATAGTCGCAGCCATATTGGTATAAAATATATCAAATAATAATTATCGGTATTGAACATATCGAAAAAAATTTTTTTTATGAAAATCATAAGCTAATAAGGCCATGTTGGTCAACATATCGGCCAAATATCACCGATATAGAAATATATTGTGATATTATCGTAATATCGAAAAATATCGATATCAAAAGAACCTCAATAATGATACATATGGCCAATATTTGCATCAATGTTATCTACAGATAACAAGATAGCGTACCTTCAAGGGCATCATGTCCAAGTGACTAAGAAGCATAGAGGTTATGTGCCATGTAAACATAACACGCAAATAGAAAACGTCGGCATGTACAACTTATGTGTATACAGATGTATATGTAGGATAAATAATTATCTAGGAGATTCTAAAAAATTTTAAAGTAACCTAGAGATTTATGAAAAATGGATAGACATGTACTTACTCTAGAATGTTCTTGAGTAAAGATGATACAAGAGATTCTAACTTATCAAAAGAAAAAGATACAGGAGATCCTAAAGTGTTCTAATAGAGAACTTTTTATGAAGAATGTACTAAAAGGTAAATCTTAGCCATTCATAGTAGATGATGAAGAGATAATCCTAACCGTTGGTTGAGGTGTGGCATTCCTATGTAAAGAGATAAACTCCTTTCATTTGGAACAAATTCAGAAAGCTCAACAAGCTCAAGGAACTAGAGAGCAATCAATTCAAGCAAATACAAATGAAGTCAAAGAGTAGTGTGTAACCGAGGAGTGACTAATCTTGAAGAGTTGGAAGGTTAGCTTCTAAGGGATCTTACAGGAGTGAGCGTTAGAGAGGTGCTTTATACTCTTATACTCAACTTTTATAGTAAAAAGTATTGTATCTCTATATACTTTGGAGTAAGAATATTGGGAAAGGCTAACTTATTTACATCACAAGGGGTGTGCCAAGTAAGTGCTGCACAAGTAACTGACAGAAAGTGTCATTGCGCGACAATCAACTCCAAATAGCCAAGACACATGAAAATAGTAGTTAGGGTTTGTTT
>JAOVVI020004220.1:0-17918 GCA_028571085.2 Nepenthes alata | reverse complement strand
TTATGTATTTTTAGCCTCAAGTTATAATGGATATAAATTAATTTATTTAATCTCTTATATTTTAGTTTATCCCTTATCTTTGTGTGTATAAGGTTCAAAATGCTCTAATTTCTCTCGCAATTGGAGAAAGGGGTGGTTTAACTCAGATTTGTTGTGACGGACCGGACGTATTCCACCCCATATGGCCGCCGTCAATTCTATCCTATCGTACATACATTGTATAATTACGAACATTTCGGATAATTAGGTGGACATAAAAAATTTTTTTCTTTCTTTTCTTCTATTTTCATCTTGGATTTTGTATACACAGGATCTCTTAAGGCCGAACTCCTTGAGTTAGCCATCAAAGTTTATGCTCTTACTTGACCAGCCAGCGTTAAGGTCGGTCAGATACTAAGACCTTGACATGGGTTGAGATGCTGCTAGGAATGTCAAACTTCATTCTCCCATATAGTAGTACGGAAATATACTAATATCCATTAATTTTACAATGGAAATGTTTTACAAGTCTTTCCCAAAACATCAAAAGTGAAAACATCAATTCCTTTGCTCCTTCGCTGATCAACTCCGGCCAGCTATGCCGTCTAGCTACCCTGTAAGACTCTATTCAACTTCATCCTCCATAAGTTTCTCATCATCTAAAAAACAGAAAGAGTGAGCTACAAAGCCCAGCAAGGTACCCACATGCGAAAAACATTAACATATATATCATCGGATCAAAGTAGTAATCTGTAACATAAGCTTAACATGCGAGTAAGAAATTCACTATATCATTTCTTTTTTAAGTTCGGAAATCTTCGTTCTTATTCTTAGTGTCTTGTCTTTAACATCATGAGATTTATAACATCATGTAGAATTCTTATCATCTTTAGGGACCGGACGGGAGCGGACAACATCGATGAAGGGTTGTGTACTACCCCACAACCTAAGGCTGTATCCTCCTATTATACTCCCAGAGGCGGGCGGTAATGCCTTTCACCCGGCATACGAGGCCGTAGTCCATAAGCCTTTGCCACCAGAAATTCCCCCGTGGCCTAGGGGCAGTCCTCAAGTGTCACTCCAATATCCTTCATCCAATTTTAACAACAAGCTTAATAAAAACTCGGTTCAAAGTTCATATCGTTCGATGGCCATCTATTATATTTCAAAAGTTGGATAACATAGAGTTCCACTTGCTGTCCGGATTATACACATTTTTCATTGTTCCTGCAGCCTTGGTTCTTAACTTCAAACAATTGAAGTCCATATGACATTCATAGCATTTTCTTTAACGTCTTAAAACTGAAGATCTTTTATCAAATTGTCGGAGGTCTCATTTATCAAAGCTGGAGGTCTTATGTCAAAACCGGAAGTCATTTATCAAAGGTCGAAGATCCTTTTAGCAAAAGCCGGAGGTCTTTTTAACTAAAGGCAGAGGTCGCTTATCAAGCCGAATACCTTTTTAACAAATGCCGGAGGTCTTTTTAACAAAAGACGGAGGTCATTTATCAAAGTCGAATACCTTTTTAACAAAAGCCGAAGGTCTTTTTATGCATATTGAAATCAGATATCTTAAAAACCTGTTCGTGGCTAGAATTCATGCAAGTAAGGTAAATCAGAGATCTTTATGGAAACACAGAACCCAGCTTCTTTTAATCATGACGTTAATAGAAATTCTTCCTTAATTTAGATGATCAAAGCAAATATCATGGCATTCCTTAACATAAGTTCATCAAAATCAGATATACTTGCATTACAAATATAAACTAAAGAGAAAACGAGTACGCTTGCATTAAACCATGAACTTAAAAACGGGGGGTACACTTGCCTGAATCTCTTCACTTCGGCTTGGAATTCTGAATTCTTTCTCTAAGAAGCTCATCCGAGAGCCTCCTCCTAACCTTTTTCCTTACACTCTCTAGTTCTTATTTATAGGCATTTGGTCTGGCGGTAGTAGGTAGGGCAGGTCAACCACTCGGGGGTAGTTGAAGGTCAGTTACCTACTCAAGCATGGTCATCCTGACTTTACATTTTGTAAGGGCTCATTCATTATTTCCAGTCAATTGGTGTTGACCGGATAAGTTTCCTTTCACAATTTTCTCTCGTCTCAACACTTCCGGTCTCCATCTTGGCGCCGGTCAACGACTACCCTGATTCGCCTTCAATTCTTTTAATCGTTCCTTTTCCATTTTCGGTCAACTATCGCTGATCGGATTAAGATTCACTTTTGCGCTTTCCGGTCAACTGATGTTGACTGGATTAAGTTGCTCCTCCATACATATCCCGGTCAACTGGCGTTGACCGAATTAACTTACCTTCAACATTTTTCCTGTCAATGGGTGTTGACCAGATTACTTTCCTTTACATTTGTAAAGGCTCCTTCATCTTTTCTGCTATAGAAGAATTTGGTCTTTATATTTTCTGATGACAAAATATCTCCAAAAATTGGTACATTACACTAGGTTATACAATATAGTGAAAAATCATACAAGCACAAGAATGATTAAGCAATAATGATAATTCTATTTATGAAATATAACAAAATTACAAGCACTCCTCATGCTGAAAATCTTACCTGATCGTACATTTAATCATTGATAATATTTTTTGAGGAAAGAGGCATTCCAAATCCAAGGAAGTAGTTTGCCATTCTGGGTTCGTAATTTATACACCCCATTTCTGAGAATGGCCGAGACCAGGAATGATCCTTCCCAATTTGATGAGAGCTTATTTCAATTGACATTTTTGCCAGTGGCTTTTATACTTCGTAACACTAAATCTTCCACTTCAAATTAGCATGCCTTCACTTTCTTAATGTAGGACCTAGCAATCCTTTGTTGATAAGCCGCTATCCGCAACCGTGCCTTGTCTCGGTTCGTTCTTTGGGTGTCGTCCTATATGACCAAAGGACGAATGGAAGTTTGTCCACCCAGGAGCCCCCAGCATTTTCAAGCTTTGTCTTTAAACCATATAGTATTGTGCGGTTGGTAACTTTTATTTATCCGTTATATTATGGGTAAACAACGAAAGTGTGAACTAACTTTATTTTCAAATTAGCACAGTACATTGTGAAACATTTGTTTGTAAATTAGGTCGCGTTATCGGTCACAATAATTTTGGGTATACCAAACCTATATACAAAGCTCTACCAGACGAACTCGAACGCATTTTGTTCTGTAATTTTTGTGAGTGGGATAGCCTCGACCTATTTTATGAAGCAATCTATCCCAATAATTATAAACTTCATTTGTCTGGATGCAACTAGAAGTAGTCTGAGGATATCAAACCCCCATTGTGTAAACAGCCATGGCGACTGCAGGGCTCGCAGCTTTGTATGTGGTTGATGGGTAAGATTCCCATACATCTAACAGTTCTCACATTTTCAGATGAAGTCCACGGCATCATGTTTCATGATAGGTCAATAATAGCCTTACCTCATGAGTTTGAAAGTAAGATTCTTACCCCCAATATAGGATCCATGGATGCTAAGGTGTTCCTCTCCGATGGCATAATCAGCCTCTTCTGACGTGAGACACCGTAGATATAGGATGGAGTACCCATGTCAGTACAATTTACCATCTATAACGGTGTACCAGCCTATTATCTTTTTCAGATGTTTGACTTCATCCAAGTTCTCTGGTAATATACCTTCGGACAAATATTTCACATGAGGAGTCATCCAATGATCAGTATTGGTTATTTGCATGATTTTTGGTTCTGGGTCATTAATGCTAGGAATTTCAAGGACTTTACGCATTTCTTGTGCATATTGTTCTAAGTCCCCGGTTGCTGTAACCATTACTAGTCGGTTAGTTTTTCTATTTTTTTTTTCTTGGAATGTGGACTATTTCCACATTATCAAATGTTGAAATCAGATTTTGGACCCTAGAGAGATATTGGGAAAGCAGTAGATTTATGGCATCAAAATTTCTTCGGACCTGGTTTATAACCAATTCCGAGTCACCGCAAACGATGAGGTTCATGGTCAAATACTCTTTAGCCAATTTTAATCTAGCAAGTAATGTCTCGTATTCAGCGACATTATTTGTTGCAGGAAATCCGAGGGTCATTGAATACTTGTTCTCTGACCCATCAGACATTCTAAGCACCACTCCATCTCCACAACCAACTTGCATCGAAGAGCCATCGACATGTGAAGTCTATGTTGGAGTATTTTATGGCTATTGACCTCAATAGAATCAAGGGTCTCCAGAGTTGGGATCGTTATTTCAACAATTGAATCCGGGAGGGCCTCACCTTTTAAGGATGGCCTCGGCCAGAATTTTATGTCGAATTCTCTCAACTTAATAGCTCACTTGACCAGTCGTCCTAACACATCTGACTTTTACAGAATTCCTTTCAGTGGTTGGTCGGTCAGGACAATAATTTTGTATGCTTGAAAATACGGTCAGAGTTTCTTAGTGAAATACACAAGTGCCAAAGCTATTTTCTCGGCACGGGAATAACGAGTTTCAGGGTCGGTCAAAATTTTGGTGACATAGTATACGGGCCGTTGCCCGTTAGACAGTTATCGAATTAGGACCAAACTCAGAGCAGTTTCAGACACAGCCAGATATAAATATAGTTTCTCGCCCTCTTATGGAGAAGTCAATAGTAGCGGGTTTGAGAGATACTCCTTAAGTTCTCAGAAAACAGTTTTACATTCAGTAGTCCATTGGAAGCCGGTGACCTTTGTTCCCCTTAAAGCTTTAAAAAAAGGCAAGTACTTTTCGCCTGATTTAGCCAAGAAGTGGGAGAGTGCTACTAATCTTTCAATTAATTTCTGAACTTCTTTGACTGTTCGAGGTGGATTCATATCCAAGATTGCCTTAATCTTCTCTGGATTTACTTCTATTCCTCAATGTGAAACAATGAAGCCCAAAAACATACTCAATGTCACTTCGATTGTACACTTTATTGGATTAAGCTTCATCTGGTGTGCTCTAAGGACACCGAATGCCTCATCCAAATCGAGAATATGGTCATTGAGTGCTTTGCTTTTCACAAGCATGTCGTCAACATATACTTTAATATTTCGTCCGATCTGTGCTTCGAATATTTTGTTGATGAGTCATTGGTAAGTTGCACCAGCATTTTTTAGACCGAAGGATATAACTTTGTGACAATATGCCCCTTGATCAGTCATAAATGCTGTGTGCTCCTCATCTTCTGGGTTCATCCAAATTTGATTATATCTCGAGCATGCATCCATGAAATTGAGTAATTTGTGTCCAGATGTTGAGTTTACAAGTAAATCGATCGTCGGTAATGAGAAGCTATTCTTCGGACAAGTTTTGTTGACGTCAGTAAAATTAATGCACATTCTCCATTTCCCATTACTTTTCTTCACCATGACTACATTCGATAACCAGTTTGGGTACTGGGCTTCTCTTACGAATCCGGTATCAAGTAGTTTCTTTACTTCATTTCGAATAGCAATCAATTTTTCAACCAAGTATTTTCTTCGTTTCTGCCGAACGGGTTTATGATTGAGATCTATGCCCAATTTATAGACCATTACTTCGATCGAAATTTCTGACATGTCGCTAGGTGTCCAAACAAAGACGTCAGAATTCTGTTAGGGAAAATCGATAGGCTTACCTTGAAGGGGTTAGGACAAAAAACTCCCAATCTGTATATATTTTTTAGGATCATTGGGGTTCAATGGAATTTGATCTGTTGATTCTCTAGACTGGGTTTGTAATAATGTAGTCTTGTCTCGAAATTCAAGATTATCGATCGGTTGACTTGTCGACGTCTAACTAATTTAAGAAAAGTAACATGTCCACCCAATAACTTGATCACCTAAGACCCCTCTAATGCCAAATAAAGTTAGAAACTTTATCTTTAGATGTGGAATTGAGGCCACTGCTCCAAATGCTGTTGACTCATCCGAGAATGGCATTGTAGACCGATGGAAGGTCTACAACCAAGAACCAAGAAGGAAAGCATTTCAATGGCCGTCCTCGGATAGGTACACAAAGTAACTTCTAGTTGAGTGACCTCTTGTATGGGCATTGATTCGTTATCTAGTCTATATAAGAGTCCCTCAGATATTTTCAATTGATTTCTCTTCAATCCCAATTTAAAGAATGCATCATGATAAGTAAATTTCTAGAACTTTTATTATTAATAAATATTCGTTTCAATTGGTAGTCTATACTACCGTCAGAAATGAGTGCATTTACAGCCAATGGATTGGAATGTAGAGAAGTTACATGAGTTAAATCCTCATCACCAAAACTAATTACATCATTCCTATTCTATATCCTTGGTTTTTTATAGCCGATGGCCATTCTTGAACTTTTCGAAATATCATCCTGAGTTGGACGTGTTGTAATCATATTCACAACGCTGGCTGCCACTAAGTTCTTTGCTTGCTTTGCCTCATCTCCATTTGCTTCTCCGGAAACCTGTCCAGGTTTTTTCAGAAAGCAATTAAGATGTCCCTTCCGGATTAGCTCTTCAATTTCCTTTTGTAACGTCTGGCTGTCATCAGTGCTATGACCCCCGTACTGATGGTAGTGACAATATTTTGACTGATCACCTCCATCGGGATTCTTCAATATCTTCGGCCATTTGAAGAATTTTTCATCCCGATCTGCATTAGGATGTTAGAGCGGGAGTCATTAAGGGGGGTTAGTTCTAAATGTCTATACTCCCTTCTTAGCGCTGACTCGGATTTCTGCTGTTTTCTTGGCCCTTTGGAACTACTATTGACCCTGTTTTTTCTTTTTTCTTCTACCGTTCTTTGGTGGAGCTGGCCCCTTCATTCTGGCCGTTTTGCCTCATTAACTTCCTCGACCGCTATATAGGCTCGAGGAATGGCTTTGGCCTCTCTGAAAGTCTATGGTTCTTTATGGGCAAAATGCTTGAAGAAGTCACCGGACTCCAATGTGGATATAAAAGTGCTAAGCTTCACTTCATCAGTGAGCTTCGATATTTTCCTGGCCTTGCGAAGCTAGCCAGGAACTTCTTCAAACTTTCATTCAGCCATTGCTTAACCCAAGCCAAATGCCATGACTGTTTTTCTTCCCTCCTGTTGGAAGCGAACTGGAATAGGAAGCCGTCGGCTAGATCCTGGAAGGTTCTGATGGAGTTCAGCTAAAACCTATAGAACCATGCTTGGGCATCCCCTTTTAAGGCCTGAGGGAAGCAAAGGCATATCGTTGCCTCATCTAAGCCTTGAAAGCTTAGAAGAATGTAGAAGTGGTCTAGATGATCCATAGGATTAGAACTTCCATCATATCGATCCAAAGTAGGCATTTTGAACTTATGAGGAAGTGAATGTGTACGGATCTCCATTGTAAATAGAGATTGTCACAAATCGACAGCTTTTCCTCCAGTATCTTCTCTAAAGACACGCTGCCAAATTCTTTTAACTTTTTCCTCCATTCAGAGAAGAGTCGCCATCCTTTTTTCATTGAGGAAATTCCTCAATTCGGAGGGGTTTTGTCCAATTTGGAAAATTGGGTGGCTCATAACCCTTGGAGGACGTTCATTATGAGAGAGTTCTACCTAATATGTATGCTCCCTCTCATCACGAGAGTATCAAGAGTTTCGCCTTTCAAGACTATCCTCTCGAACTCTAAAACTTTAGCGACCTTCAATACGCGATAGGACTTTATTGCCCAAAGCTACTTTAGTCCTAAGGTCATTTTGTCGTTGGTCAATTTTTTTAGAGGAGTGTTTTTTTTCCCTATTCCTCCTCTTGGACGTTGCGGTTTGGGAAGTCGAAGACGAAACCTCTTTTGGCCGTTCGTCCAACCTCGTACAAATTGTCTGGACGGCCTTAGAGATGTCCATTTTCATCGCAAGTACGTGTACACAAGGGTCAGGGTGGTCATTTATTCGGTCGACCACAGAAGGTGAGTTTCCACATGAAGTGGCGTCTTTGACGGGTGTGCTGACTTGTACTCTAATATTTACCATTTTTGTTTTTATTAAGATTGTAATTATAGGACTTTTAGTCACTTTCCCAAAGATAGCGCCAATAATGCGTCCGAGAACTCTGATTGTTGTACGGATAAATGTTGTTTAAGTTTTATCCATCAGGCTTCAACTGATGCTCGGCCTCTGTAAGTTAATAATCTGAATCGTGTGCAATCACAAAACAAAATCAAAGGATTGATGAGACTCTTCCCCGATACATCCTCCGACGCTCAAGCCAGTATCTTCTTTAGATAAAAGAAAGGATAGAGGATGTAAAATTGTATGCTTTTGGTCCGAGGGCTTGTGCTCTTATAATGGCGTCTTAGGTTAAAAGAGAGAGTGCGCTTTTAACGTCTTTGAATTGTTTATTGTCTTTTCTTGGGAACGTGTTGAATATTTTTTCCTCAATCCCCTTCCTGTGGGGACGATGAGTTTTTATAGAAGTTGAGCGACAGTTGATTCTTCTTCGTTAACCGTTAAGCCAACTGTCGGATGGATAAGTTTTATTCCGATGGCGGTTTTAACTAATGTCCGACATCGTGAGGAAACCGCCTAGGCCGTTGAATTGATCTCGGCCTATTCTTGAAGTTAGACCACTTAAGGATCTCGACCATATTAATTGAAATGGGCTGCGCGGACCTTTTGGACCGTTGAATCCTATCCTCTGGCTTGAAATCATTTTAGGCCGAATTTTTTGAACTGTCGGACATAATACTCAACACAAAATTAGCAATATATTTTTTTATATTTGGGTAAAGAGTGTGCCTAATAGGGATCTTTCATGTATAAACCTACCTAATCTCAATTGTTATCATCTTCTTTTTTCCTTGTGAGGTCAATGAGGTCATAAAACACAGAATAGTACAGAGTCAACATGGTATCTCGACAAATATACAATCACTGGGAAGATAGAATCAAGAAAGCTCTCTCTCTGGCATCCCTTGGATTTGCAATATTGTGGCTATTACATTTTTGTTCCAAACATAAGTCGTAAACAGTACTATAACCTCCTCAAATGCTCAATTGTGATCCTTTGGATGATACAACGACTTCATCAATCATGCTCCGAATATTGTCAAAATATGAAGTTGGTGCTCCATCCTAAGTATCCGTTATTCACCAAGAGAAATTTCAATGATGTATGATGGAGTCTACATTTGGTCAAATTTCGAAACCCCAAATGCAGCTTTTCACCTACATATGTAGAGATCACAGTTTGTCACTGAAACAATAGCATGTTATGTTAGGGAACGTAAGGTCCGCCACAATATTAGACGATACAGGAAAGAACACCGAGAAGAAGAGAGAGAGAGAGAGAGAAACCAACAATAATAATACATGCTTCCATGCAATATCAATCAAATTTCTGAAAAAAAAAATATCATAGTTTGACTTGAAGATATTCAAGAGCGGAAGTGTTATTGCTTGTTTCTGTTAGTATATAGCTCTTGTCGTAGCCGCTGAGAAAATACAAGGAGAGAGATGGATCCCAAAATTATATCCGCGGTCAGGTACTCAAGGTCAATTAAGGCAGAATAAGGCGGCGATTAACTTACAGCAGGAGCGGGATCAAGCCTCCACCTCCGAGTCGTTAGCTTTCTTCTTGTTTGCGTATTTTAAACCGGAATCCTGTAGTCATTGAACCGAATCAAATCACGGTTTTTCTATTGCGGAATCAATAAATTAGCCAGAAAGAAAAAAAGAAAAAGAAGAGAAAAATGATTGAGAAATTTGATTAAGCGAGGGAGAGACAGGAAAAAAGAAGACCTGAGAATCAGGGATGGGTTTTTGTTTCTCGACGTAACGGAAAGGATCCGGAAAAGCGGCAGCTGCTGCTGCGACCCGTTCCTGTTGCTGACGCTTCAGGTCCTGGGAGGGTTTAATCCACAGAAAATAGGCTAGGGTACCGGCCACAGCCCAGGAAGCGAGGTTGCTGCCGCCACTCAAACCTCCCGTTGAGTTCCCAATAAATGTCCTCACATTTCCCCATGTTCTTCTCCAGCTGCTTCCCATTCCCTAAGAATTTCTTTCAATTAGGCATTGTTACTTGGGGCGTTTTCACCAAATAAATACGAATATATTTATTAACATATTATCCGGTGTTTAATTAATTTTTATTGGCCTTAATTTAAAAAAAAATTATTATTATTTATATATCTATTTATATATTTAATTATATTAAAATTATTATTTTTGATATGAAGAGAAAAAATAAAATAAAACATAAAATAGATTGAGATATATATCTATGTGTTGGGTTCCAATACCCGGGGGCCCTAAAAGAGTGGGGGAAAAGGATGAGTGCTTGACCCGAGAAGCCCAAGCTATCAGTTTGTCTGAGACCTCATATGACGCGAAATGTCCAAGACATTTCGCGAGGAGCCCAAGAGACCTCCCAGCAAGGCGACGTTGCAGTTGACGACCGAGAACTTTCTTATACCGTCCGAAAACAGACGTGAAGTTGATAGGCCGCGGACTCAGCCAAACGCCAAAATAAGTCAGTAAAGGACGATGACTTTCTCTGGCGCCCGAGGATGCCAACTCAACCACTTCACGGTTACCAAGGAACGCGTAAATCCCGCTACACACCGCCGATGTCAGTGACAATTCCCAGAGCATGCCTTGTCACCTCAAGACTGGCGCCACAGACTGACATTCCTGACACGGCATGGCCAATAGCGACGGTAGAGGTTAACTTATTGTACACGTCAGCGTGCCTGACACGGCATGGCCATGTTAGCGGAGTAGGTGGTCAGCCTCCCAGTAAGCATCGATAGCCGTATGGACACTTCCAACGGCTAGATTCTCCCTTATAAATACCCGCTTAAACGCATAAGGGAGAGGACCTCTTTTTTGAGACTCTGGCTATTCCGGCACACTAAAAAAGCTCAAAGGGAAGAAAAGAAAATATTTTATCTGTACTTTGCATTCTGTACACAACAGCAATCGATAGTGAAGATCATTTCCAGGGCCTGAGCCTCGTGGTTTTTTTCTCGTTTCAAAGGAGGGTTTTCCACGTAAAAACTTCCGTGTTTCATCTCTTCCTCTCTTTCCCTCTCGGCTCTCACTTGCCCAAAATCTATTTTCTCTTGTGTTGTGCCTGATTCCGTCCACCTGACGTCATTACCCGTCAGCATCGTACGGCGATCGGACTCAGACGCAACAAGTATAATTTAATATCTTTATTAAATTATCTTAAGCTTATGATGAGAGTAGTAGTTTTATATGACACTCCTCATAAACAAGGCATCTTTAAAAATATAACATTGGGTTATAATTTGTATCACGATAAAATATGCTCCAAAAATAATATTACTTACTTGAAAAAATGAGAAATATTACCCAAAAAAATAGAGGCAAAATCAAAAATTATATAATCTGCCTATACCAATAAGACTATATATTTCATATTACTGATTAAACATTAAAACTATATAAACATAACGCTTTTATAAAGGCAATCAAGTTCACAGATATTGCAATATAAGTTTATATTTTTCAATGAATAAATAATATTACACAATAGTATAAGATCTTCAACATATTAAATAAATAAATTTTTTCAATATAAGAAAAAAAAATTTGAAAAAAGCATATACAGAAGGGTTTATTTTTCTACCATTTCGCAGGTCACCGTAGTCATTCACTTCCCTTTAATTTGTCCAAATTTTCACCTGCTTTTGCCAGTTAACCGGCGGAGCTGTGACCTTCTATCACCGGTGACTTGTCCCCCCTCCGGCGAGGTCTCTCACAGTCAAACGCAAACACAAAAACACACACACACACACAAGGGAGAAAGAAACAAGACAAAGTAATTTCATTAAATAATTTATTTATTTATTAAAATAAATAATTAAAATAATAATAAATAAATAAATAAATGAATAAATGTGGATGAGGTGACACTTGACACGAGACACAACTCCCCAGCCCCGCATTTGGCCATTTGCTATTATCATCATTACCTTATTATTATTTTTAGCTTTACACCTCCCCTACTTTCCACTACCCTGTACGGTCTCTCTCCCCATCTGCTTCAATTCTCTCTGCTACAGTGACTGCATTCTCTCTCTCTCTCTCTCCTCCCCACACGACGAAGAAAAACAATATACAAAACAACCAAATATTTAATACAAAAATATAATTAATATAATTAATAGTTATATATTTTTCTGTTATTAAGTTCGTAGTATTGAGTGAAATAATACTCCCAATTAAGCAACGTAATATGAATATTTCCTAATCACATATTATAATATGATATTTTATTATCTATTTACTTTAAAATAAATTTAACATTATGACAAAATATTTAAAAACTTAGACATTATTTAATGATGTCTAAAATTATACTTAAAATGTGTATATAAATTAATGGCTAATTCTGCTTGAAATATTACGGTATTAAAACAGACGACTAATTCATCCCCGATAATAAAATATTATATAAAATTCAACATAGTTATACATTATAAGAAAATGATAAATATCCGTTTTGCCTTGAGGGAGGGTTAATTAAAACTAAAATTAATGTGTAGAAGCAAAGCATGGGAATGGGAGTTATAAATAAGAATATGCAAGCTTAACATTATAAAATTTAAGATTTTAAGATTATCAATTTAAGCTATCAAGTAAAAAGGGTATAATACTTGCTATGAAAGAAAAATACTATTTATTTCACTTAATTGTACAAACCATAATCTAGCTTCATTTAAAAAAAAATTTAGGCACGTATTAATCTGATTAGGCATATTATGAAAACTAAAATTGTATTTAAAATATATATATATTATTTTTCTTTTACCGTGATTGTTTAAATTTATAAACTAGATAAATGTAGTTAATTTAAAAAAATTCATAAGCTTTATATCATCTGGTGTAACAACTAGCATAGCTCATTTAAATGGATGATGAATCTTTCTATTGGAATGGACTACTCCCTTGTGAGTGACATGTCCGGTATATATATTTACACTATTTGATTCGTTAGCTAATTATATAAAGTTTTACATAATATTCAAATGATCTATATTTGAGCAAATGAGGATTTACAGTGGTTAAAGTCAATACAACATTATTTTTACTATTATAAAAAATTTTTTTACTTATTATTTTGTTCTTATTGGTTTTTATAATACTCATTATTTGGGTTAATTATTATAATATATTGTATCATTGGGTTGTTTTAAGTTTTTTAATCAGTCTTATTGAATAATAGATATTTATAGACCTACTGTCATGTAATTTTTTCATATTTTTATAATGTATTTTTCACATAAAATCTCATACCTCATTATTGTGGTTATTATTTTGTATTATACATTATTTTATTAATTTTCTCTTATTTAAATAAAGCGTTCTATTTCGATCATTATTAAATTTAGTTCTCAAATTTATGAGTAAGGCTTGATAACTGAAACTCAACATTTTTTCCAAATCTTTTCATAATTATATCTATTTGGCATGGGTATCTCTTTCCCCACTTAAGTTACTTAGCTCCTAACATAAGTTTATATTATTTGACTAACTAACACAACCACGCACACACACGTACACGTGTGCACGGGCGCACGTGCTTACACACACACGTATTTGATTCGTGTTAGGGTCTAGATAGAGTGGTCTTCTGTGTGCCTCGAGTACATATACTGCAAATCTTTGTTATAATTAGAGCTTAATTGATTTTTAGGTGTATCCCATGTGTGCATAATGCTAATCTTTGCATTAATTCAAATTTGGGAGCCCTTAGTTCGTTGATTAAGCATGCTCAAAACCAATAGCAAAAAATATAAATCACAAGCAATTAGCGCCTAGAAAAAATGAGCCTTCTGGCATATCATGATCGATATATCATTATAAATTTATGATAATTATAGTGTGATTAATACTTTCATAAAAGGTTGAAAAAAATTTCTTTATATTACGTGTTTGCTAGTCAAGTATGACTTATCTTGGTTGTTAAAATTGAGATCCATATATTTATTAAGAGATGTAATTATTTATATTTTTATCTTATTATATTTATATTTTAAAATTTTAATATGGAATTAAACTCATTACTGATGTAGCTATTTCTATTTTTTTTATAATTAGATTATTGATTCAAAAATTTACACACTTTTTTATTTCATATTTTATTATATGATTTGATATTCGTTTCATTTAAAATTCTATAAAGTTAAAAATCATATTAATTGTCGTAAAATGAATTATTTGTTTTTTTAGAGTGAGAAAAACTAAAAAAATTAAAATTAAAATATTTGATTTATTTGTTACATTTTACAATCTAATTATGTATGTTTAAGTTATTGACAAATTATGTATAAAAAAATTAAATTATAAATATGTTGAATGAGAAGGGCAAAGCCTCGAATGCTTGGACAGTTGTATTAGGCGCGGATAAATACGGGATGTGAGCAGTGTGCTCCGCAAAACACGTCATGCGGAAGACGGCCGTTGCGGAAGTAAGCATCGCAGCCGTTAAAAGATACGATCTCACGGCTGATATCGCCTGGCCCAGAGACCGGAATTGTCGGTGTCAGCGGGACCGGAGGACCGGGACCCGAGAAAGTTGCCCGTTTAACGAGGAGAAGAAAACAATCGCCGACGTCGACCGCTCCAAACGAATTAATATATATATTTTTAAAGGTAACCAAAAATGTCGTTTTTGACAAAAATATTTGAATTCTCTCTCCTGATTTGCGGATTTTTATTTGACAGTCACATTTAAAACGGTGACAGCCAACACAACCTAACGTAGCAGGACGCGAGCGAGTCAAAACACCAGCGAGAGAGAGAGAGAGAGAGAGAGAAAGGACAGAGATTCAGAATCGACGGTTGCGATTTTATTGCACATAGTACGCTGCAGCGGACAGCCACGTGATCGCATTTAATGACGCTGCGTAAGATTTCTATCTCCGTTTATTATTTATTTATTTATTTATATTTATTTATTATTTAAGTATTATTTATGTATTATTTATTTATCTCTTTTTTTATGTCTCAGATGTGCGCGTCCCACAGCCAGGGTGGTGTGTGAGAGGGGACAAGACCACGTGTAGTCTGAATCGTCTGACATGGCGTTGACGTGGAGGACTTTGATTGGCCTCAAAAGAAGACAGGGTGGGGACCACATTGAGAGGCAATTATGTGTTAATGATGGCTTGAGGATTCGGTGGGAAAGAAGCTAAAAAGGCTTCGATGATGAATGGGTGAATGACTACGATCATCACGATCACATGAATAGTCACGTGACATGCATAGCAAAATTATAAATAATGTATTTAAACATGCATAGACAAGCTCGGGCATGTTATATTATTTTTAAAATTTGTATTATAACATTCTGAATAATCATTTTTGATGAATTAACATTTTTAATCTTAGTATGATTAGTTGATAAAATAGAATAATATGTACATAAAATGAGTTTTACCAACTATATGATAAAAATTGGCGACGTTGGGATAAATTTATATTATTAAAATTATATATAAAATGATAATTGTTTTAAAAATAAAGTCTAATAATACATGGATCTGTTATTGGTATTTTATAAATATTATCTGTAACAACAACTATTAAAAAATAAACAGTAAAAGCAGGTTCCATCAGCACCGACTTGGTTGTGAGGTTCTGTCAATGTCCAATGACCTACATCAATTTTCGCTGTGAATGGTTAAACTGTAAGTAAATATACCTATTCTTTTAAATTACAACAAAAAATAAAAATAAACGCCATTTTCATGGCGTTATATTGTCTCACTTACCCAACAATATTTATTCATATAAAAGAATAGTTCTTAGTTATATTTAATATTCAATGACAATAACATATAACAAGATTTCAATAACAACTTAATAAATAAAAATATTAAAATTTTAACTGCCTAGCCAAAATAAAATCTTCGTCAAATAAGATAAAAACACAGTACGAATTTGAGGAAGAAGGTTAATATAAAAAAAATTATCATATATACAGTATCTCATAATATATCTATAACTTTTTTTTTATATGCAAGACCCGTTAAAATTAAAAAAAATTAACAGTAAATAAAATAACCCGAGAGATAAGAATGGCTACAGACTGGTTACACAAAATTAAATACGCAGCGATACTGCAACATAACGCATGTTAAGTTGGCATCATCGGATACTTTGCCAGAAATTCAAGATTTCACATTATAGTAAAAGCAATGTCATATCTCCATCTCATAAATTCTGAGAAGAGGGCATGAAAAGGATAGATGCTACACACAATGCCCTATTTTCTTACCCTTGGGTGTGACCACATAAAAGATCAAAATATAGAATAGTAAATGTGATAAGTCCTCCTCTCCCACGCCACAAAATCATAACACTGCCGAACGTCATAAATTCAAATGTCGTCATTCATCCATTCAGTTATTATTGGTTGACCTTATTATCGAATCGGTCCATTTATACGTATAAATTTTATTAAATATTTTACTTATTTATAACTGATCTATGAAAAATAAAATAAATTAAAAAAAAAAGATAAATATGGGTAAAGAATAGATTAATATAAGTGAAGTATAGAAGTAGAGGCAATAGTAATGAAGAGAAATTGAAAAAGAAAAAAAAAATTATAATATCAGCAGGTCGATGTATGTAAATTGAAGAAGGCACATAAATACAATTCAGTAGTATGAATATGAAATGTCAAACAGCATTTGCTCTACTGCCATGCATGCCACTCTCTCACCTCCTCTGTAACTGAATTGCTGTGGCATATCGCAGTGATTGGAGTTATCATGATAGAACATTTCAATGGCCATTTTTCTTTTTTATTTTCTTTTTTTTTTTGAGGAGTTCCTTATTTTTTCAAAAAATAGAAAAAAAATGATTATGATATAATAGTTGCTTTTTTTATTTTTTTAAAAAAATTAATGAATTTAAAATCATTCATTTAAAAATAAATATTCTTGTTGCGTTTCAGATCACGGGATCCCGGTGCAACACAAATATTCGAGGGTGCAAATGTGATAGAGAGGAGGAAAGAAAATTGAATTTTACGTGAAAAGCCCCCTCTTAAATGAGGAAGAAAAACAACGAGGTACTTGGATTTCCTTGATGACGTCGGCCTTTTGTAGCGTCCTCGAGCCTCTTTTGGTTAAATGGGCTTTTCAAACTTTTGTCACCGCCGGGACCTTTGGGATACTAGTCCACGTTGTCAGGCTCATTAGGCCAATTAGACTTTTGCGCCTATTAGGCCAACCTGTCCTCGTTGTGAGTGGGTACATCTTTGGACCTCGTATTTGAGTCGTATTTTATGGGTCATTATATTGGGGACCCAATAATTCTAAATCTAAAAAATAACATTCATCGTATTTTTAAGAAATAGAGTCTCTCGTAATTTCATTCATTCATGCTTCTCCCTCTTAGAAGTATTTTATTTTCGATTCTATGCTGTAATATATATATATATATATATATATATAAAAGAATATTTATGGGTACTCACTTGTAAAAGCTGGGGTACTAAAACTATTTCACATTTCATTTGTTTAAAATTTATTCAACTTTATTTTAATATTAATTTTATTATAAATAAAACTTTACTGACTTTTATATTTGTTGTATCATATGCATATGTTATATTTGAATGCACCACTGTTATGTAAATGAAAATTAAAATCAAAATTGGATAAAATATTTTTTCACAATAAAATATGAAATTAAAAAAAAAAAAACATATTTTTTGTTCCCCCAAATGGAACTTATGACACACTTATTATTAATTGGAATTCTTTATTATCTCGAAGTTTAAAAATTAACTGATAAAAAAATAAATAATAAAATTTTTATGTTGTTTTTAAATAATCAATTTTACTCTTAAGACTTTATCTATTATTGTGTGGACCCGTTGGTGAAGACAAATAAAAAAGATAATATATTATCAAAAATATTTTAATTACAATTAAATAATATTTCCATAATATTATTATATAAATGATGTCTTCGCGCAGTAAAATGAGATTCATATC
>JAOVVI020004219.1:3634-17920 GCA_028571085.2 Nepenthes alata | reverse complement strand
TAAAAGGTCGGAAGTAAAGAAGTCAGTCATCACGGTTAGAGCATTTATGGTGACAGTACGAGACCCTGTGACACTCCCGAAGGCAGATGGAGGTATTTTCTTACTAGTGGAATTTTGATTTCAGTCTTAATTAATTTGGGAGTTATGTATTCTCTAAATTTCTCCATGAAATACGTGATATGCCCCTATCATTTTGAAGATTCTTGATTTCTCTATAATTGTGTTTACGCATTCTTTTGTGAATTTTATGAATTGTGAATAGTTTTCAACCGAATGCCTAATTGAGGAAGTGATCGGTGGTGTATCACCAGAAGAAGGAATATTCGGTTAATTTGGTTGATATGGTGGATAAGAAGAATGAGTTCTGATAGTGTCATTTGGGTTTTATAAATTGTTGACATTTTGTGAAAAATATGGGTTAGATCTTTTAGTTTCCTTTAGATCGATCCTTGTGGTAATCATATTGAAGGACATCTAGAGGCATAGAGGATAGAGGATACCTTTGAAATTCTGGGAAGTAAAGATCTATTGATGGGTTAGGTAAGTTAGTATAGGTGATAATACTCTGGTAAAAGATTGAAATTTTGTCATTTTTGGTATCAATTGGCAGCTACCCACGAGCAAAGTGGGGGAGGAGTCTATGGTTTGAAATTGTTTGAGTTGTAATTGAGGTCATGTAAATCTTAAGGTTTGGGGGATTGTAGAGCTAGAGTTAGTCATCCATAGATCAGAATTAACAATCGGAAGTCTCTGTTGGAAAAATCTTGCATAGGTTCGAATGCCTAAGGTAATGGAATATTATACTCCTAAATTAGGAAACAGAAATGTATTTAAAGTGTTAAAACTATGAAATTTTGAAATAAGAAATCCTTATGGTTTGTTTCAGAACAAAGACGACCAACTCATCATAACTATGGAAGATATGTTCAAGTTTAATTTATTAACTCATCTGTATGCCAACAAGGTCTAAAACTGCTCAGTATAAAGGTTTTGAGATCTTGAGGTTGTTAATTGATAAGGTTTTGAGATTTTGGGTAACAACCTAAAACTGTATCGAATTTATGGTAACTGCTATGGTTAGGATTTCTAGCTTTGTGGTGAATTGAGAATCTATGAGAATTATTTTCATGATATGGATGTTCTAAATTGAGTATTCGAAATGGAATGTGTATCTCATAAAAATGTCAGTTTGATGACATAATAACGAAATGAGGAGAATGTGAAGTATCCTTCCTTGAAAGTATAATTATGACTTAAGATTTATGCCAAAATCTTAACCAAGCTTGATGAAAGAGTTTGGGTGCTAAGGCAAATTAGTGTGGTGGTAAATCGTAATCGGACAATTTGGAGTCATGTGATGTGATCAGAGTGAGCAGCGAAAACATAGAAAACCTATATATTTTAATATTTGAATTGAAGTTCAGAGGAAATGCTCAATCTCGAGATTTTGCTTGAAGGAAAAAGGGCATTTTGCTTGTTCACAGTTTAGAACTAAAACAATATATATATATATATATAGTTAATGAATTTGGTTTCCTTGCGGATTTGATGAATTCAGAAGGTATAGAACTAATCAGATACTAAAGATCGAGGTGATTTGAATGTTCCAGGTTTCCTAAGATGATCATTTAATTGAAGAAATGATTTGGGAACGTTAGGAATTTCCTTCGATTAAGAAAAATTTAGAATTCGTCAAATTTAGATGATGAAATTTTTATAAGTGGGGGAGAGTGTGATGACCCAGGTTCTAAAACATAGAACCTTTTAGTCATTAAGTTAAAACAATTAAGATTAAGGCAAATGTAATAAGGAAAAATGTGAAAAAAATCAAGTTGGAGGTGAAAAATAGCCCCAGGGTCTCAGGGCTCGGGTGGTGCCTCGGGCGCACCCAAGGCGCATTTAGCAGAAGCCCGTGCTTGAAGGGCGTCTAGTTTGCACTTGAGTGCGGGCATGTTTTAAGGCGGTGCGCCTGGTTAGCACTCGAGCTGCTCGAGTGCCCAACCCAGTTTTAAAACACCGAGTGCATTTTTCCCTCGGCCATTTCGGCCTTTCCAGCAAAGAGCAGAGGGAGAGAAGAAGGAAAGGGGTAGAAAGGAAGAAATGAAGGAATTTTGGGCCGTTCCACTCCGATCCAAGTAAGAGAAATGGTAGATCGGGCTAAGACAAATGTACCACGGACCTTGTTTTTCATTTTTGCCGTTTTTGAATATCTCAATATTATTGTTTATGTTCTAAATTACTTGTTCCTTAAGGTTTGACAAGGATAATGCAAAAATATCATGACCCTTGGACTAGATTTCATGTTTAGGCAAATATATTGTGATTAATAACTCTGATTTTGTGATTTGGATCACGTTTTGCCTTCGTTTCCTGTCCGGATAGCATAGTGCAAACCCTAGCTCGAATTTGAGGTGTAAATTTGAGTTTAATGCATGTTATATGTATGTTTTATGAATTATGGCTGTGATTTTGTAAATTGGCCCAAGTTTTATGCTTGATTTATGCCCGAAAATGTTACCCGTAACCCTAGCACGAAAAGTTAGAAAATTGTGTTGGAAACTTAGAATTTTGATGATTTAAGTGTTAATTGTTGCCTCATAAATTTTATTAAATGATTTGTATCCGAAAACTCTGTATAGAACTGTATTATCAAATTAAGGAAGCCTTCTGAAATTACCTGAAAGAGTAATTGAATGAGATTTGGACTTAGCTAAGAAATATGATAAATGTTATTATATAATTTTAAGCAAAGGTATTAAAATTAATTTAATTAGTAAGAAAAACAGACCTAGAACTGTCGTACAGATAGATAAGGTTCTCCGGCATGTCTTAGAAAATTACGGTGGTAATTGAGGATAACTATCAAACCTATCAAACCATCGGACTATCGAATCATCGAATCATCGAACCATTGAACTATCGAACTATAGAATCGTGAAATGAGATGAAAATAAATATTATCAAACTGTCGGTCTTTGATTGTGTAAAATGAATACAATCTATCCTCGATTATTCGCTCCTTCGGCTAATGGGTTACACCAATTGGGTCCATAGGATATCGAACTAGAATTTTTGAAGAACAAATAAGATTTGGAACTGTATTATAAATTCTGATACATGTTTAAATAAAATTATATTTTCTCTCTGTTTCCAAAGACACCTCTGTTCTACTGTATATATGTTTTGTATGAAAGTATGAACTAGGATTATTGAGACTCGTTCCTATCGAATTACACTCTTCTCAGAATTTTCGCTTATGTTTCTGTTCTCCGGCAATTTCCATGACCTTCTGCTCATGTTCTTTACGGAAGCCTCTAACTTGCATGTTTTATGGTACACTGCTAGACTTCAACTCACTGTTTTATTTTTTCCTCTCCAGATGAGACAGTAGAGTTAGTCTCAAATGAGAAGGAGTAGTCAAAGCTTAGCTACAAACTTTGGAGGACTTGAAGCTATTTTGAGGATCTTAAGAAGACTAGCTTGAATGTAATACCTAGTTTTGTATATGGATCTTGTATAGGAAATATATGTTATTCATGTGATGAAATAGGGATATATGCTTACGAAGGTATAATTATTTTAGATATAATTCAACTTCTGAAATATATTTTCTGGATTCGTACAGGTCCTAAACAACATTTCTTATTCTGAGTTGTTAGTATGGTGGATAGGATTGATAAAAAGGGAAGCCATGGGAAAAGACATGGCGTCTGATGATCCTGTGTCAGTGATGAAAATATGTGTTGATGGTTATGGCACTTGTGGTCCTGTGCATGTGTGTTGTAGGGTGTGTTGTGATAATTGAATAGTAATGTGCTTGTATAGGTTTATTTTTAAGCCGGTTGTATTTTTTATTTTCATCCAATTATAAAGAAAATTCAGCCAAAATTTCTATAGAATTTAAATATTTTGAGTTTTGGCTCTAGTTTCTGTATCTGTATTAATGGGAAAATTTAAGGATAAAAAAATTGGTTCTGTTAGACAACCTGTTGGGAGAGATCAAGTGACTCCCTAATCCGTATAATAATTCGGATCTAGGAACGTATTATTGGCATCGTCTGTGAGAAGCAACTAAGAAGTCTAACCATCATATTTAAAAAGGGAAGCATGGTCAATACCAGGGCAAAAGCCAATGCTCTGGCCAAAGACGTCGTCTCCGGGTAGCCATGCGAGTCCTCGTCTGTGAGTAGCCACACAAATGAACGATTGGCCCCGAACATGCGAGTATTCGCCGCCCAAATGGACAATATATCCAAATTGCTCCAAACCCTCTGTACACATCTGGACAAACAATGGCTGGGGGCTTCCTCCTCCATTTCTCAAACTTCGATTTCAAAATGGAGAAACCGGAGGAAGAAGCATCTAGTTGAGAAGACCCAGCAGCCTAACACCTTGAGTTCCAAGCAACCTTGAGCGATAGGGCCCAGACATGATTAGACGGCCAACTGAATTACAAGAAGCAGGATGAAAGCTCGGAGTAGTGGAAATCCCACTACTCTCACGACAACCGGAGGCCCCCAACATAAGAAGAAGCCTCATACAGCACCAAGCCAGCAAAGACATATAGCCGCTTAATCTAGCTTCCCTCTCCGAACCACTCGGAGTTGATGACTTTTTCAGTGTAAACAGGATTGTGCCGTCCCCTTTGATGGAGAAGAACGTGAAGAAAGTCGAGCAACACATGTTTAGAGGGAGTGTCGACAGACACTCTACTGATCTGAGGAGGTCGCCATTCACAAGAAAAATCCGGTTGCAGCCACTCCCTCACAAGTTCAATATGCCAACCCTGGAGCCTTACGACGAGAGTTTCGATTCAATGGACCATTTAGATAACTTCCACACCCTACTAGTTTTCCAGGGCCTTGATGATGCCACCATGTGTCTGTGCTTCCCTCTGACCATTAAGGGAGTCGCCCAAATTTGGTTCTGAAATAATATTTTAAGAACTGGCTGACAACTTTCTAACAATGTTTGCTTCTAGACGAAGGGAGGAGAAGCAGTTTTGACACTGTCTGTATCAAGCATGGATCATGTGAAAGTTTGAAGCACTTTCTAGCCTAGTTTACTACTGAGGCCCGACAGATATCCAAACTCACCCACAAAGTGAAGCTGAACGCCTTTATAGCAACTCTAGAGTTGAGCAATTTCTTCACGTATCTGGTCCATCAGAACCCTTAGACCTTCTAGGAGGTTGAGACCACTGCCCGCGCTTATATAGCCACTGAGGAGACCAACGAAACAAAGTGGCCGGAGCACACAGACCAATTCTGCCAGGGATCGACGAATAGGAAGAAGAGGAATGGAGACAACTTCAACTCCCGAACCCTAAGAAGCAACCTAGATGGAGCTGGGCACTTAAAGAGAGTTCAGACCCTCAAATCTGACTCCCCTGAATGACTCTTGGACTAACTTTCACATACATATTCGAGATGAAAAGTTCTTGAAATGGCCCAAGCCGTCTAAGAACCCGAATAGAGGAGACCAATCAAAATCCTACCTCTATCATCAATCTCCGGGTCATAGCATGGAAGACTATCAGACTTTGTAGATAGAGATTGAGGCCTTCATCTAGAAAAGGCACCTCATCAAGTTCCTAGGGAACCTGGGGTAGGCCCTGGAAAAGTAGTAGAGAATGAGCTAGAGTAGTAATAGCTAAGGAACTGGACCACAGCCTGAGTAGTCAGCATGGTGACTACTAGACCACCCAAGAATAATACTTCAGATCACTCGAAAAAAGCTTCCAGTAGCTAGAATTCAAAGGTAGGAGTTAGGAATGATGTCATTAGTTTTAGTAATGATGATATGACACATGTAATAGTTTTTCATTCAGATCCTGTAGTTGTATTAACACTCGTTTTGGATAGTACAGTTGACTACCGATTGAAACGTGTTTTCATCGATAATGGAAGCTTTCGTAATTTGCTCTATTTTGATGCATACTTTATGCTTGGATTAAAAGGAATCAGATGATATCAGTTGAGGGACCCCTATATGAACTGGATAATGAGTCAGTACCAGTCCAGGGAACCGTCCAATTGGAGGTCACCTTAGGAACGTACCCAAAGAGAGCATCCCAAATGCTCATGTTCTTAGCGATCGACCTGCTCTCGATCTATAATCCTGAGTCACTTAGGCAGCCCTAGACTGACTGGCCGAAGATTTTGATCACCGAGACAAAGCTACTTTGCAACAAACTCAATTTGGTGAGGAGATCAACTAGATCCTTTTGGACCCCAGTGATCCCGAGAAGTGCATACAGATCGGGAGCTTACTGGCAAATCCCCTGCCTGACCAACTACTCACCTTCCTTCAGAAAAACTTCAATGTCTTTACGTGGACTCCCACTGACATGCAAGAAATATCGATCGGAGTAATGGTCCACAAATTTGACCTTGATCCCGGCTATAAATCCGTTAGGTAAAAGCAAAGAAACTATTCTATAGAAAAGTTAGTTGTCATACGAGAAGAGGTGAAGAAGCTGCTTGATGTAGGTTTTATCAGGGAGGTCCAATACTTGGATTGGCAGTCAAATGTGGTTCTCATCAAATAGAGAAATAGGAAGTGATGAATGTGAGTTGACTTCACTGATGTGAATAAGGTATGTCTGAAGGATAACTTCCCGTTACTGAGGATCAATTTATTAGTGAACTCCACATCCAGACACGAGCTATTGAGTTTCATGAATGCTTACTCAGACTAAAATCAGATTAGGATGAGCCCCGTAGATGAAGAGCATAATTCATTCATGATAGACCAAGAGACATTATTATAAGATCATACCCTTTTCCCTGAAGAATGCAGGCGCTACGTACCAACAGCTCGTGAATAAAATATTCGAGGCCCAAATCAGCCGGATTATAGAGGTGTACATAGACAACATGCTCGTCAAAATGAAAACCACCGACGACCATATCCGTGACCTCAATGAAACATTTGAAGTACTACGGGTGCAACAGATGAAGCTAAATCATGCCAAGTGCGTTTTTGAAGTATCTTCTAGGAAATTCTTGAACTTTATCGTCTCTTGGTGGGGGATCGAGATAAACCCCAAGAAGATAAAAGTGATCATGGCCATGAGCTCGCCTCGATCTATGAAAGAAGTCCAAAGGCTCACCTGACGGCTCACAGTGCTCTCCCACTTCCTAACAAAGTCGGCAAAAAAGTATCTCCTCTTCTTCAAGGCCTGAGAGGAACGAAGGCGAACAGCTTCCAATGGACGACTGGCTATCAAATGACCTTCTAAGAGATGAAGGAGTATCTTGCCTGTCCCTCTCTCTTGACGTCACTAGAGGAAGGCGATTATTTGTACCTATACCTAGCGGTTTTAGATATAGTGCTAAACGTAGTCCTAATTCAACAACAATCCGATGTGTAACAATCTGTCTATTATGTCAGTGAAATCCTGACAAATACCAAGACCCATTACTTGTGTACCGAAAGGATCGCCTAGCGCTCGTCTATTCTGTCAGATATTTATGACTGTACTTCCAAGCATACAAAATTGTCATCCTAACTGATCAACCTTTGAAGGGAATCCTATAGAAATCCGACACGTCCAGGTGACTAATTAAATGGGCCATCAAATTGGACGCGTTTGACGTAAAATGCTAACTGATATCGGCCATAAAAGGCTAAGCCTTCACGAACATCATAATTGAAATGAGAACTCCGATTCCAGACCCTGGCAATCCTAGCGAGGATGCTCACCAACAAGAGGAAGCTCCAATGTGGACGCTGCACATAGACAGATCGTCGACACAATCAGGCGGCGGGATAGGCATGGTCCTGAGGACTCAAGACGGGCAAGAGATGAAATATTTGATGACCAACGGATTCTCGGATACCAACAATGTCATCGAATACGAAGCTTTACTCGTTGGGCTCCAATTGGCAAGGGAATAATTGGTAAAGTGTCTAATCGTCTATAGCTACTCAAAGCTGGTAGTTAATCAAGTCCTCGAAAACTTTGGGGTTTCTTGCCCTTTGCTTGCAAAATACCTTGCTAGAGCTAGAGGTATTATCTGGATATTCAACAAAGTCGAGAAAGTGCATGTCCCAAGGGAGGATAACTATAAGGTAGACTAGATGGCCAAGGCAGCAGCAACCGAAAATTTAGAGCAATACTCTTGAGACATGCGAAATGTTCTGACCTCCCCAAGTATAGATGAGCCGGAGCAAGAAGTACTGCGGGCATAAAATGATAAAAATTAGATGACCCTGTACCAAAGGTACATCATTGACGGTACTCTACCGAAAACCCAGAGGAGGCCAAGCGCATAAAGAAGACGACAAGTTGGTACACCATCATGGATTGGAAGCTGTATCGTCGTGGGTATTTCACCCCGTACATGCGGTGTCTCATGCTAGAAGAAGCCGATTACACACTGAGCGAGGTGTACCTCGACGTTTGTGGGTCACACATCGATAGCAAGTACCTTATCTTCAAGATAATACGGCAGGGCAATTATTGGCCAATGATGAAGTGAGACACAATAAAGTTTGTGAAGAAATGCAAGAGTTGCCAAGTCCATAGAAACATTCCTCATCAGCTAAAAACGACATTGCAAACCCTGTAGGTGCCGTAGCCAGTTGCACAGTGGGGATTTGACATACTCTTCCCGTTTCCCATCACATCCGGTAGAGAACATTTGTCATATTCAGCATTGACTACTTCATGAAATAGGTCAAAACTTCCCCACTAGCTTGAATAACCGAGTAGAATGCTACAGAGTTCATTTGGCAGAGCATCCTATTCAGATTTGGGATTTCCAAGGTCATAGTGACTAACAATGAAACCCAATTCACCAACAAGTGTTTCACCAAGTACTATTCAAGTTTTAGGATAAGGTTGGTTCATATTTCCGTCGTCTATCCACAAGCCAACAGGTAAGTGGATGTCACAAACTGCACAAACTGAAGACGAAGCTAGAAGATGCCGAGAGCTCTTGGGCAGACAAACTACTTTCCGTACTGTGGTCATATTAGATGACATCGAAGGAACCTACCTGCGAGACACCATTTAGTCTATACTATGGGATTAAAGCGGTCATCTCGATAGAGATCGAACTGCCCTACCTCACGATCGAAAGTAACAATCCGCTTAACAACTCCAACAACTCAGAGAGTATCTTGACCTACTCAAAGAAGCCCGAGACGTATCAAGATGTGCACCACGGCTTATCAGTAGCGGATCACTCGATACTACTATAAGAGGGTGAAAACACATCAATTCGAGGTGGGGGACCTAATTTTGTGAACCATTGAGGCCACCGGTAAGAGCGCCAATAGGAATAAACTCTCTCCAAATTAGGAAGAATCGTTCCTAGTCTCAGCGATTCTCAGAAGTGGTGCGTACAAACTAAACACCTAGAACAACAAACTAGTCCCGAGAACATGGAATGCCATCTCATCATAAGGAATGCTTGTAAAATGTACCGCGTTTCAATTAATAAAATAATTATTTATTTGTTTTTCTATTATTCATACGTATGCTTGCATTTCATCAGAATAATTCAAAGACCTAGACTGCCCTAAGTTTGGTGAACTCTTTCACCTGCGCCTTAACTGACTACGACCTGATCACAAAACTATGGTCCTGATAATTGAGCTTTCCAAAGAAGGTCGAACTAAACCTCAGTCTTGATTATTGAGCGGCCTAGACGAGGTCAAATATCACAGCCCGGGGAGCTTGCAAACTAACAATCGAACATCCCCATCAAGTGGCTATTAAAATCTTAGGGGGCATCCTTAGCATGGGAGCAACGACTCCCTCCGATAAGGATGAGCGCCATTAGTCAATGATGGTTGGTGAACTAAGATCAGACGAGCAAGAGCGATGACATCCCTTAGGCAGGACCGAGCACCAGTGGTATCGTGTGTACGACGACCTCGACTTCACCAGAGCATGGCGGCTGCAGCCATGAAACCTAGACAGCCCTAGTGAGGCTCCTCAATAGACGTGTGACGATGTCCTCTCCTAGGAAAGTGCACCACCCCATAAAACCAAAGTGTCATGACTTCCTATTGTAGGAACGAGCACAGCCGAACCCCTGCGTCCATGATAAGGGCGGTGACAATAGTGACAATGTTTAGCCGACAAATAAAAAAAGCTGAATGAAAGAGCTCAGCATAAACAGAGAAACGCTAGTGACAATGATCGAAATAGTCAATGTGATTTATTGAGGATCAAAATATACATCGAGGAGCATTGAATTCCCTTAGAAATACAAGAAGCCACCTATAACTACGACCCAAATAGGGAAAGATCCTCAGGTTGGGAGCCCCTCGGTGAACGATGCGAAGGCTCTCCACCGTGTGACAACCCATGCACGAATTCCCAATCTCGGTCCGAACTATCCTTGTGGAAACATCTCACATCATCCGAATTCATCAATTATCTAATATAAATTCTAAAAACTGCCAATATATATATTCAAAACCATCAAATTACTAAAAATTATCATATTATAAATGATATTCATCAATACATCAATTAATATAACATCCATAATTATAAATTATTCAAAATAAAAGAAATATTTTTACTATTGCTCATATGCCGCTAACTCCAGAATTACCTTTATCTTGTACTCAACAATAATCTCATAATTTTCAACTAGTACCTTTGATACCTCTTAAATCTGGAGTCAAGAAAATAAAAGAGTAAGATGAATACCCATCAAATAAATATAATCAATAATATAGGAATACAAATAACTTTCTTGGATAATAATATCAAATGTATAATAACATGCAATATACCAACCATTATTCGACACTCAATAATATGTTGTATTGATGACCCAAAAATCATATGAATAATTGGATATCATGAATGTAACATAGACTTCACCGAATCCGATAATCAGCTCAATATAAGGTCACAATTGTACCAGATAATAATAAGCTCTACTGTGCAAGATAACAATAACCTCCATGGATCTTATTTTGCCATAGTGAACCAAAGGCCGCGTATTTACGCCCCCAACGGTTGGGTAAGTACCATGATATTACCCGATATTTATGGTATCTCCACTACCCCTGCAATCCTCCCAAAGCTGTACCCATAACATACTCATACCATCTCTGATACCCTTCACCAATAATATCCCTAATATTATCCTCTATGATAGTCATTAGGTTATAAGTATCTCTCCTCAATATCAGTAACCTCAAATTTTAAAATGAAATAAGTGTCAGAAAAGTATAGACTACTCTAAGGTCTTATGAATACCCATTCGTTTGAATACCATAGAGTCTTCATACACACTCTTATACTTATTTATAGAGTACCAATATAATATACACACACGGTCAAAGCCAATGTAAAGATCGATCATCACCGGAATAGGAGCTAGTCCAAAAAAATTCAGAATGTTTGGTAGACCATTTTTTAAATATTATATTCAATCATAACTGGTTCCCAAACTAGACCCATATATTTACTCAATACTTTCGATATACACACTTATTCACTGCCATCCGTAGCTACCAGCATACAAATATATATACACTCATTCCAACATTCCTGCGTACATATACATACTAATGTATATATATATATATATATTAGTATGTGTATATATATATATATCCAACATCATACCCATATGCAAATATATATGTGCAAACACCCATGCATATTTCTATTGCTATATATGTATAATTTACACAGTTTATGCTTATTATTTGCATAATTCTGCATATACATACATTTATTTTTTTGTTTATGTTTATAATTGTATATATATATACACGATTTTACAGACAAATTATATACGACTCATTAACACCGTCATCTTCTCTTCTGCACCAAAGCATACATAAATACAATTAAATCATTAACGACAATTCACTGTCCTACAATCATATTTATATATATTCTCCATCCACATCTGCACATATATATATATATATATATATATATATATATATATGTATACACATATTTAAGCCCAAGTACACAATGCACGTACATACCATCTCCATGAACAAAAATGGGCTTACCCAAATGAATTAGTCATTCCTCTCATCATTCAAGCAACCGAGTTCGAAAATGGCAATCCAAATAGAGCAAGATGCTCTTTTCCCTCCTTCCCTCATGATTCACACAGGAGACAACAAAAATCCTATCTTTCATCCTACCTCAGGTAAAGCAAGGGTTTCATGGCATAAATCTATAATTTTTTAAGCACAAGACATCATGAACCGCTCAGAAAATTACTAATAGAGCCGTATGCTCTGTTCGTCATTTATAGATTCCAACATCCTTAATTTCTTGTCATTTGCCATTATTATTATCTCTTTTTATCTATCATGCATGACAACTATATCCTAACATGATCAAAATGTGAATAGTCGATTGTAATTCTCCTCAAATTCATTCCTATTCCCGATTTTATTGTATTCTCTGTTTTCCAAATTTTTCTTATTTTATAGCTCATTTTAACTGAAATTCTCCAAAATCACCTATATACAACTAATTCGTTCATAATCTCAACACACAAATAGAAAATCGACATTAATAGGAAAAAAGAAAGTCACAAATTACTTGCAAAAATGATGGGTCATGAATTAACTTGCCTGATTTGCAACGATACTATAGTAACGGCGAGGACTAGCAAAGGCGGCGACTTCGAACAGTCCCGGCGGTACTCTCTATAACACCGATTAACGACGACGGCAATAGTAGTAGACTTTACGACAGTTTCTCTCTTCGACTCGTGCACAGCTTCCCCCTTTGATTCGTGCACCGCTTCCCTTCACCTAATACCACCGTCTCCTTAAGTAATGAAGGGTCAGTTTAGGGTTTTGCTGGGTTTTTATTTGGAGCGCCGATTTGCTTCCTCCCTTGTCAAAATTTGCCACCGCTCCTCCCTCTCTCTTCTCCTTTCCTTTCCTTCTTCCTTCATTCATTCTTTCCTCATTTCCTTTCTTTCTTTTTTTTCTTTATCGATTTATTTATTTATTTATTATTATTCTTCTTTTATTTCCTTTCATTATTATTATTATTATCATTATAACATATCCATATTATATCATATTATATACATTATATAAATTGTAGTTATTATTTATTGTATTATTTATTTATTTGTTTATATATACACATATTAAAATATTAAAGTCTACCTAATTTAAATATATATAAATTTACTCAATAACATAATCCACTAATTAAACTAAACTCAAACTAATGGCCCAAATATCTAAATTTAATTTAATAGTCTAAATACTCTAAACTCATATTTTAAGCCCAATTATAAAATTTTGTGTCTAAATAATAACTAAAAATAGTCAAATAATTATCACAACTAATCAAATAATTTATTCTCATAAAATAATAAAATTAAAAATATTCAGGACGTTATACACCGTCTCCCAGAGGATCAACTAACTCTGAGCGAAGCCGTGCGCCTCCGTTCCTTGGGTGGAAGAAGCCAACGGAAAAATCTAGAACCACTAAGGTCGCGACCCATCTACAAAGGCATACGTCATCCTAGATCTATCGGTCAAGGCTTCGCTATCCTCCACTTGACTGAGCCAGGTCATCAGCTCACCCTCAAGTCAGGTGCATTCTTCTTAGATATCGGAAAGGTGCTACTCAGCCCCCCAAAGCATATCCTCAAGAGAGGCGAGCCGATCTAGAGCCCGGGATCTCTCCTTTGTGATCTTGGACTGCTCATGGTTGAGGCTAGCAACCTGCTCTCGACTTTGCATGACCTCGGTCACAGTAGCGTTCACCGGGCCCTCCGTCACTTCGAGAATGCCCTGGTTAATGCTTGTTTGGGTTAGGTGGGAGATCTCAGCATCCTATTGGTGCACCATTGCCACCTATTAATGCAAACAAGTCTCCACCAAGTGGAGCACATCTTGTGGCTGCAAAAAAAAAAGAGAGAGAGAAAGAAGAGAGTCAATCAAGTGGTCCGGCAAGGATGGTAGTCGTTACTAAAACTATTCGCATTGGGCAAGAATATTGGAGACACGCAACAAGCAAATAAAAAATGTTCGATAGTTTCATTCGTTAATTCTTTTTACAAAGTACAAAGTATAAGCTTTCAATAGTGAATGACATCATAGAAGAAATAAAAAAATACATACAGCAGGGACTCGACAACTGTGAGATCCCGAAATCAAAAAGTTGATCGAATTTCAAAAAATTGACCGGAGTGAATAATAAGAAGAAGTTGACCAGAATCGGAGATGTTGACCGAACTGGAGATGTTGTCCGGACTTAAAGAAGTTGACCGGATTTGAAGGTATTATGTTGACCAGAGTTAAAAATAT
>JAOVVI020004218.1:0-17920 GCA_028571085.2 Nepenthes alata | reverse complement strand
TTTAATCAACTAAGTGTAAAATCCAATTATAATGGTTTTTTCATAAGAGTCATAAAATGATTCTAATCTTTTTTTTTTATTTTGTTATAATAAATGATTCTAGTCTTTAACTTCATAATTTTATGACACAATCCACAATTGTACTAATTCAAAAGTTTCTTAACAATTTTCCGCATAGTAAACTTTGTATAACACTTTCTCATAAGGGACCTAAATTAGGCTTAAAATTGTAGAATAAAAATGTGCGAACATAAATACATTCCATGAGCCAAACATAACTTGTGAAATCTTTATGTGATGGCTATTTTGCCATTTAAGGGATGAGTGACACAATTACTAACATCTGAATCAGCTCATTCTATGCAGTATTAGTTGTCTCAAAATCCGATATGTATCAGCCTATATTTTGCTCCATGATTCCTACTCTTCACAGTAACTCCAGTTGTAGGCTTGTCATGTAGAACCTCAAAATAATTTGAGGTAATAGTCAACTGTTGACGTTTAGAACAGCTTACCCTATTGTAGGAGTACACTTTGGGTTTACTGTCAACATATTTTATCTTCACTTCCCTTGACAATGGCAGGAGGAACTGACTTAGGATCAGCCTTCTGCATAACTCTCCAAACCTTCTTGATTTTTGGCCCCTTATTTCTACAATCTTCCACCCCATATCCTACTTTCTTACCTAAAGAATACATAGGGCATATTACGAATCACATCTTTTTTTTCCAAAAAAACTATAAGTTGGAGTGTCTCCAAAAAGCTTTCTGAAAAGTTGATTGAGATTCGCAAAAGTTGCTCTAGGTTCTTTTTCTTTCTTTCTTTTTTTTTTTTAACAATTTTCAATTCATAACTTTTTCCAAAGTACCTCAAAAGCGCTTTTGTAGAAGCTACAATTTGTAGCATTCACAAAAAGTGCTTTTGAAAAAAAAAAACCGTAGTGAGCATGAGTTCACGATCAGCTGCTTGAGTGACTAGATTGTAGTCAATCCCCCCTACACCACATCTCCTCAAGAATTGGCCAATTTCAACTTCTACCAATACTCATGCATAGCACAGTTGTTAAGTGAAGCCCATTGCATTAGTGATTTTGCTCAAAGCTCTAGCACTCCAACAAGCTAACCCTAAATTAGGAAGCCTCACGTATACTGGTATCTTTATTATATACCATGTCAATAGTGAGCTAAATTCATGACCATAAGCTTGCAATTGATGGGTGGAGATGGCAACGGGACGACTCAGACTGGATTTAGGCAACCCCAGCCCTAACACCGAATTACTAATTTTTGTCCCATCCCCGCCCTGATACCCAATGGGGTAAGAATTTTAGTCCTCGTCCCCACGCTGATAAGGGATCCCTGCCCTATCACAATACCTAAATTTTTTGAAATGGTCCGGGGGGGGAGGGAATCTAATATTCGAAGTCGAAAATTGATATTTCGGATTAGAACTTGAAATATCAAAAATAACATTGAATATTGGCTTGGCTTTTAGATATTTGTTGGATTTTATGATGATTTGAGATTCTAAAAACCATTAATTTTAGGATGTATTTGAGGTGGGTTTTGAGGCAATTTTGGGATATCATATTTGAGGTGGGTTCAAGTTGGTTTTCAGGGTCAGGTGAGTAGATACCGAATCAGCCCTACGCCTAAGAAGTTTCTGAAAAGTGCCCCAAAACAGATCAAATTGGTTTTCCCTGCTTTGATGATGTCAAATGGTTTCATGTACCACAAGGCGGGCTAAAATTGCCATCCTTATTTATGCGGCCCCAATCATTTTCTACCACTACTTGCATTACTTCATTATGATTAAATTTAACTATGAATTCCAAAGCTAGGGTTTCTATCTCACAATATAGTAATACTAGCAGTCTAGCACCCATTTTGCATGACCATAAGCTTCAATAGACCTATAAGAAGCTTTCGTGATAATTACGTGGAAAAAATTCTCTCTCTCCCATAATAACACTTAAGATTAAACTTCATGGTTAGAAGTTTTTAATAAGGTCTTCATCAGAGCCAAGCTCCACATACTAAAGTTCCAAAAACATTTGTTTGTTTATTCAAAACTCACCAATCCAATGCAGAATGTACCTCTTGCTTTTTCTCATACTCCCCAACCATAGCAGGTTAATCAGGCAATTGACTTGAACAATCCTCAATTTGCTATTCTGGCCATGTCATAGCTTATTTTCAGTTGTCAATTCAAGATAAACCGCACCAAATTACAATTTTTCTTTAGAAGATCCAAGAAATTTTAGAGCCAAGGTGGTAAGACTATCAAACTTTTTTGTCCTTGTAAGTAACATAGACCCCAATGTTCTAGTAAAATGTGCAGATGATTTGTTGGGAATTGTCAGGAAACGGATAGCTCAGTTGGTAGAGTACAAGCTGAAAATCCTCAGACCACTAGTTCAAACCTGCCATTTTTCTCTCAGCCAAGTTAGTTGTGATTATCATGCACTGAGTGCCATTCTGCGAAATTTGATTTTATTCCCAAAACTTAAATCTTAAAAAAAAGCCTATTATAGGTTCAATTTGCTCCCTCGTATCTTAGAACAATACCAAGAGGATATTACTAGCTAAGCTAGTGGACTTTCACTTTCTTGGCCCTATTGCACACATTTCTTAAAGCATACTTTCCGCCACTTATATTCAAAATAAAACATTATATATTCACTTGTTCTAATAGTTCTCAAAACTTCTTAAAATTTAAAATTTTCTAACAATGGAATCAAGTTGGTAACTAGGCTGTGCCTCCCATGGCACCTACATGGCCCAACATTTCGGTCCATGCAAAGCTGCGTGTTAGTCGGCCCATGAACCGTGTTAGCCTACAGCACGAATATTGCCATGCTTGACACGGACTATTATTTAAGTTTTTTTTTCATGCAACGGTGGATGGTGGTCATATGATTGTTGCCCAATTATATATATATATATATATATATACATATAATTAAAACTATAAATAACCTCCTACCCCCTCTACCAACACAAACTCATCTCTCTATATACTCTCTACTCTTTCACTCTTGTACAACAAGTGATAGATTAATACTTATATAATTATATTATTTTTATTTATTTTTATCTATAATTTATATATTAATATTATTATTTTATAACATAATTATAAATTATAGCACGTAATTTTCTTAATTTCAGTAGTTAAGGAATAAGAAAAAATTATGCAATACACCACACCGACTACACCACATACATATACTGATAGTGGTTCCGAAATATTACAATCACAAATTACCCCAGATATCGCTACTACTTTTAGTTCTGGCCGCTTTCCAGGAAAACGTTTTAGTAGTATATAATTGTAAAAATTATTATACTTGTAAGAGTTCGAAAGTAACCGGGCACAAAGCAATACATGGAAAAATAAAAGAAACAATTATCCTCAATTCAAACTATACTAACATTTTCAAGCAGTGCAGGGTTAAGAGTTTTTAGTACAATCAGAAGCTAAATCTCGAAAGACTAGAAGAATAGGGCCCTTTTCACATGGTAGAAGACTATAAGTTCGAAAGGCCCATGCAAAAATACTTAGAGTTCAAGTATGTAAAATTATCCTAACATACTATTAAAAGTAATGCTATCCGTTGTTTTTTACAATTTAAATAAGAATTAATTTCAGAATTAATACAAATAAAATCTAATATTTCTTTAACTAGTGATATATAGTCATCACGTAATAATTTACTTTATATGTGTTATCGCACATTAAATTTTCAAAAATTGGCAGTTACAAAAAAGAATTATTGATTTTAAAATTTTTGAACACACACGTATTACTTTCACAATTTCTAAAGTAATTAATACAATTATAAATGAATGTAAAATATTTAATAAAATTTTTCTATTATTTTTTACAATACTTTAAATAATAATATTACTATTTGTTTATTTAAATCATAATTTTCTTTAATTTTTGATGGTAAATTATTCTACATAAAATATACATATTAGTAACCTTTATATCAATGATATTTTGCAGTTTATTTCTTCTTATGTAGAGAAATTAAAAAATGTTGTTCTATTGATTTAAAACATTTTCTTTTTTGAAAGTGACAGGACGCTATATTGATAGAACAAATTTAGCTATAAGGAGATAAATATCGATTGCGAAACACAATCGAACTCAACTTACTAGATGTTAGACACCTCATATCCATTCTATTTTGTTTTAATCTTTCATATGAAAATATCTCAACAGCAGAATTAATTATAGATGCTGATTGAAAGATGGCTTAATTGATTAAACATTTTTTAGAAATATTTGATATTGCTTATAATAAATTAGCAAATACCCATTACAAAATACAAAATTTACTGTTAATCTCATTATTGTCATTTACTAACATTTTTGTGCTTTATCAGGATAATTATGATTTCCACCGTATAATATCAACGATTAAGGTAAATATAAAATTTAAAAAAGCAATATTAAGTAATATAAAAATTATTAATTATAGCATGTTCATTAATATTATATTTAAAGAAACAATATTAAGTAATATTAAAATTATTCAAAATAGCAAGTTCATTAATATTATATTTAATTATATTTTTCAAGAAAAAAATTTTAAGATATTAGAAAAATCCTCCAATGTTAGCCAATCTCGCTACAATTATGGACTTTTGCGTAAATTTACAGGAGGGTGTATATCCATCCTGAAAAATTCAGCATCAATGTGAGAATGGCCTATAGTACAAAAAATAAAGGTCTGTGTACATCACAACCTGCATACAATATATAACTTATATGTGACACAATCAATACCGAAATTATCCAATTCAATGGCAGTAGAGGTGGTCTAGAACATCCCGATAAACAAGACTTGCTTTATTTGATATAGACTAGGCGTAGAACACCGCAGGTTAATAAAATTATAACACTGACTAAACTACTTCGCTATTTGCAATCCGACCATATTTCCAACTTTACAAGTAACAGACCAGAGTTGAAAATTTTGCATTGTTGGAATTCCAACAAGCATACATTTGCTGCATTCGCATCAATAATATGTGATTTCTTAACCCTACCAGTAAGTACTTTTTTTTTTTTGGTAAGTAAGTACAATGTCATCAGAGTCAGCCTTCGGTATAAAGGGTAAAGAAGTTGATGAAAAATGAAGCAGGGTGACATCGGATACCACAGAAATGTACATTCTTTTCAAGTGTTTGTTAGACGCAAAAGATCACATCAGAAATCTAATCAATTTGAGTTCTAGTGAAGAGAATAACTTTAGAAGCAACAGTAGCGGTACAATATAAGTGAATTTAAAAACAAATGACTTATTTAATGTATTTTTTTCTACTTTTGAAAATTATAATTTTAAAAATATTTGACAAAATAAATAAAATGTGATGTGTTTTTTATAATACTATGCATAATTTTATTTTTTATTTATATATTTTTATTTTTTTATTATACCCTGCCCTAAACCAGCATGGCCTAGAGGCACACTTGGCTAACACAAACAAGTCACGTGTCACGCTTGGCCGAGACATTTTTGTCTTATGTTGGCAGCATCAAAGAATGGGCTGTACCATGCCATTTAACCCTAGTACAATGGTAGTCTAAAATTTAGGAATCTGTCACAATTATTAAATAAATTATCAACCGATATATATTTATAATGGTCCCACAAACTAATATTTTTTGATATAGCAAAAAATCGTGATGTCCCCATATCGGTGATATATCATGATATATCAACCGATATATTTAATATTTTTTGATATATTGGTTGAGACCTCCCCCTCATGCTTTAATTCACCTTTTTTTTCTTTTTTTTTGCATCCATTATGTTGGATACTTGTATGTATCACCCATGACCAACATTGATAAAACCAATAACTATATCGATATTTTCATCCATAGTCATAATAGATAAAATAGGTTTGAAAATAAAAATTAACTGTCCATATGTTCTAAAGCCAACCTAGCTGTTTAAAAAAAAAAAACCTACATCCATATCAATTTATTTTGGATAGGTCAGTTAAGTAAATGGCCTTGTCTTTCTGAGCAGTGGATTTAAATCTCAACAACTTATTTCTACTTATCCCATATTTAGTCAATATTAATCTTAAAAACTCACTTTTGTCTACTCATCATACCTATAAAACAATCAAACTTTGCCTATATCATAGATGAAAATATCGGCATCGGTATCGGTCATAGACATCAGATAGTATATATTGATACTGAATATATTGGACAGAAAATAAATCAAAAAATCAGAAGTTAATGGAGCCACATCAGCTGATATATTGGCTATATTAGCTGATATATCGGTCAAACATTGATCGTATCGTCTAATATTTTGAACATTAACTAATAAATCAACTGTATTTTCCAACAAGAAAATATATCGTGATATTATCACAATATTAAAAAATATTGGTATCACCGAGCCTGATACAAACATATTTCGGCAGATATATTCATCCATTGCCCTATATGTATAAAAATATACATCTCATTTGCAATTACATAGTGAGAGACTTGCAATCATAATGGACAATAATGATACTAATATCGAACATATCGAATAATATGTATCAGAATTGAATATATAAAAAAAGTTCTGAAAAACCTAAGCTAACAAGTAAATAATGGTTGATATATTGGGATATATCACTGATATAACAACATACTGAGATTTTGTAGCGATATAGAGAAATATCAAAAATGTAGGCCCGATATTAATATATGATTATGAATAAAAACCATGGCAATATGACATTCACTGAGAAAAATAAAAATTTTTGGCAAACATTTGATAATTCAAGTAAAAAGGCAAAACATTTTAATCATATTAATCACATTTTGAGACATTGTCCAAATTTGTTAAACATGTTAGACAATCCATCGACCAAACAAGACAAGCAATTGGCCCATTTCTTCCATGGATCTAGCCCTCCTTGTGCCTTCTTCTTTTATGGTTGTTAATTGACCAGGGATCTCCTATAGTTGGAAAATTTCCCAAACAAGGAATTTCTTGAAAATGGAAGGTAGCTTAATAACTTTGAAGGCTCTGTAAAAAAAAAAATTGGGGACCGTTTTGAGGTTGTAAAAATATACTTTTTCTCGGAACTTTTGGAGTGTTTTACAAGTCATTTAGACACCTATTGATGAACCAACTGTAAGGCTATGTCTTAGAAGAAATAAGCCAACAACTCCTCACTTTTCATCCCATTACATTAGGGTGATGCATTATGAGTGATTCCGCTGTGTAGAATCATAGTTGCTGTTTTTTGGTTTATTTGCAGAAATTTTCTTAAGTTTGTGGATTGGCATGTTGCTTGGAGGATGACCATGCATTGGGAAGCAAAGGCTAACCCAGCTCCATGATTTATGGCTGAAATTGGCTGATTTATAGGCTGCTCTTGCTATTTTTTATGTTACTGAATTCATTTTTGTCAGTCTCAATGCAAGATGTGTTTGACAAGCAAAATCTTACAAAATTTGAAGTTTTATTTGTTAGGAAGGTTGTATAACAACTCTCCAATGGCTCTCTCTATTCCTTGGTTATTTAAGGCTTTCAAAAGCTCAAAAACCAGCAACTCAAAACTTTTGCTTAACCAAAACAGTAACCGCAAAGAAAACTTCGACCAGCTTTCTTTTGTACCTAAAATCGCACATGTTGTCAACTGAAATATTTTCAAAGTAATGTGGTATCATTTGCCAATATTTTTCTCAGAGAAATTTCGGTGTATTCACATTTAGTGAATGTTAAAGTGAGAATTTGTGAAGGTGTCACTCCAGTCTTGAAGCTCCAAGGTTGGATTGCTTGTTTTTGTGCAACAAGTAATCTCGCTTGTGTGGTTTGCCACCGAGTGAAGGAGATCGTAATAGTGGATTTGAACTCTCAAGCGCTACTTGTGGACAAGATGTAAGCAATGCTGAGCATGAATAAATGTGTTGTTTTTTTTTTTCTGTCTTCCCCATTACTGTTATTTGGAATTAGCGATGTGTTTTGCTTTTCTTTATTTTCGCATCTCTAACAGCAAAGGATTGAAAACTATTCATTAGTTTTGAAAACAGTAATCAACCCAATTCAATCCCACCTCTTAGGTTGATATTTGGGACAACACATGTCACCATCAAAAGAAGCATAGTTGTTCGCGATAAAAACTCTTAATGGCCCCAACTATAGCTTATCCAGTAAAGAAGTCTGTTGAAAAACACAGCCAAAGAAGTACAACGTACAAATCTAGCTAATTGTATAATGCAATCAGACATGATTCCTAGTTCTTATTGCAAAATTGATTTAAAATTCAAGTAAAACTTGAAATAGATTTACGGGGGGGTCAGTATGATAGCCTAGCAAATAAATCAGTTACAAGAAAACAAACAACAGCATGCTGGAGAAATGAAGAGAGAGAGAGCGAGTTGTAAACAAATAACCTTGTATGAGTACTTTCGCCGGAGTTTGATGGCAGTACGTATGCATCTTTTCACTTTGATCTTCAGCAAATTATCATTAAATATCTGCATAAAAAAAAAATATAACTAGTCTAAATGAGAGATCTGAAATGATCAATTAAACAGACACTTTCTACAAGGTTGCAACACCGGACCAGATATCCAGCATAGGCTTGAGAAAATATACAGACAATTTCAACTGAGCCAAAGATGTACACACATACTTAGAATAGAAACAAGATAATCCAAATTTACCATGCCTATCCAACAGTTTATAGTTTGAGCAAGGGTTCACATGTTTAATAAAATTACAGTGTTTGATCTTTAATCTTTTAGTGCTAGTACGATTTTGCTTTATCCATGGACACAAAAAATGATTTTTTCTTCATAGTATTCTATTTGATTATTCATATAATACTAATCATATGTGATTAATATTTTATAGTAGAATGTAATTGTGCTGTATATGTGTGTTTTCCATTAATCATAGCAGGGAACGTTTACACACCTATTTAGATACCGACAATCACCTATAGGTGAGATGACATGTCTTCTACTTCAAGCCCACTTACATTGCATAAAAATATTAAAATAAAATATGGTAGTTTCAGAAAAATACCAGAAATTTCATAAATTTACATCTGTAAAATTGTATCAAATTTAGCTCTTCCGAAATTGGATTCACATCTATCGTCAAAAGAACTGAGTAAATCTGGAGAATGATGCCAATCAGGCCATGCAAATGCCTACTTAAGGAAGAATAAAATTTGAGACCAAAAGCGGTTAGCAGGAACTATTGAATAAGTTACTTCAACTTTAGTAAAAGCATTAGCAGTAAAGATTGATTAACCCAAGATTGGTTGATTAAATATAATGGCTTGAAGCGGGTTAAAAAGCTAAACTCTATGACACCAAGCATTCATGAATTTGAAAATAAACTACATGGTAGATGTAAAATCTCAGAATGATTAACCCACCTTTATCAAATCATCAATGGAATGAGTATCTCTGATGATTTTATGACGGTTGAAGATAAGAATAGCTGCCACACAAAAAACTGGTAGTTCATCTTCACCATTTCTTGCTGATGAGATCCCTGTCCGTAATTGCATGCGGTCATTCCGTGACCAGAAGCTCTTGGTTAGCCCACAAAACGAATGGTTGGATGCCACAGCCTTCATTTCGGCATTCTCAGAATTGGAACATTCTTTACATGCATTCTTTCCAAGTGATCCGCCTTTTAAACTACCATCATCATTCTCCCTAGTTTCTTCTCCCATATCTGTGCCTGAATCCCCAGAAAGTTGCACCATCAGTGGTTTCAGACACTTACGCTCTAGATCCCAAGCCAGGGATTCATCAAAATCAGCAGCCCACATCATCTGCAGTGATTATTATTTCAAGAATGACATAGTTCAAAAATCTTCAAAGCATAAAATCAACTTACTTCTGAAAAAATTGTTGATTCTCTACAAGATAGATGTTTCTGCAAATAAATTATATCCCATTCATAATCTATAGAGCATCTTGTTTTCATATTGAAGATGGCATCAGTCATTTGTACTTTTAATTTCGAATACCAGCTCACAAAATAGTTAAACAACACACAATATATCAAAATTCTCATAATCCTATAGCTCCTAAATATAAACCAAAAAAGCTAAGTTCCAAATTCAGTAATATGAACATCAAAGAGTGCTGTAAATGAAATGAGCTCACTTGCCTATCAATAAAACAACATTATAATCAGGAAAAATAGAGGCATATCTTTACTTCAGAATCCAAATATTCTGACGGGTTCTCGTTCCACATCACTGTGCCCTGGTAGTTAAAAGATTGCATAGAGCATTATAGAATTGCAAGATTAGAGAACCAAGAGTCATGGAAGCATGCTTGCTGAAAGTGTTGCTGGGAAATCTTTCTTCAGTAGCTGTTTGGTTCTACTGACTAGAGCTGTTAATTGGAATGGAGGATATACACCCCTAATTGGTTGAGGTGTTACAAATATTAATTAATGTAATCAGAAATCAGTTGTTCTGTTATTAGTTTGCTGATGTGGGAGGGAGGAGTGAGTATGTTTTTTGTTTGTTTTGCTCTCTTTATTCTGTATATAAGATGTAAATGAAGACTATCTTCATAGATTAAATCAATACACACTCTTCTTCCAGTCTTCTGCGTCAGCTTTACATCAGTTACTTGTTCACATAATAACATGCTATCAGCACAATAAGCCATGGGTACTGAAAATATACACGGTACAGAATTATCACTAAGATGCTCACCTCATCCTGTTGAAGATCCAGAAAGCCCTTAGTTTCTTCACCATGATGACAATACTAGATTACAATTGGTTTCCATCACTCTAAATGACAAGAACATCTCCACGTGGAGCTGAGAAGTGATCATGGCTGTTGGGTAAAGAACAAGGAAGGTCTACTTGATGGCTACATCACCAAACCTTTACCTACAGATCCATTATTTGCAGCTTGGAGGCAGTGCAACAACATTGTTTCTTACTTGGATTTTGAATTCTCTTCCCAAAGATATTGCTTCCAGTGTGATTTACATGGCAACATCAAGGGAAATATGGCTGGAATTCAAAGAAAGATACAGTGATAGCAATGGACCAAGAATTTATCATCTACGGAAGATGATTTCTACCATTACATAGAATCACAGCTTGGTCAGTAGCTATTTTAATAGACTTAAAGGACTATCAGAGGAGCTATCCAACTACAGAACTGAACATTCATCGGTATCAATCTGAAGAATAAGTTACATAATTCCTATGGGATTGGATGATCAATAGTTAGAGAGGTCAGATTTTGCTAATGGACCATGCCACCAGTCAATAAAGTGTCAGCTCTTGTTCTTCAAGAAGAAAACGAGAGGGAATTTCCATGATTGAAAGCACTTTGACCACCAGCATTTGCCAGTTAAGCTGTGAAACCATTCTCCAACAGAAATTTCACAACAAAATCAAGTAGCTACATATGGATTGACCCAAATGTAGTTATGTAGCTATTGTGGTAATACATGCCATATTTGAGACAAATGCTATAGAATTCAGGGATTCCCACCCAATTTTAGGTTCATTAAAGGAAAAGGGTGATGACAACAGCAAGAACCACAGCCAGCTTATCAAGCTTCTGGTTCTGATACACCAGCAGCAACAAAAACCTTTCTCATCTTACCATTACACAGAACAGTGTCAACAACTCCTCAACCTCCTGAAATATTACAATTTTTTTTACCTTCATCTGTTCAACCTGAACCATCAGTCAACCAAGCCAGAAATATGCAATTCATGCCTACTGAGTATTCTAAATTACCTACTGAAACAGCCTTTTCAGGCAAACCTGTTTGCTCATGGAATTTTGTAACTTCAACATCCTGGATCATTGACACAGCAGCTACTTAGATCATATGGTATGCTCCATCTCTCACCTGACCACTGTCATATCTGCTGTAAATGCCACTGTGAAGCTTCCAAATGAAGTATTAGCTGGTCACACATATTGGATATGTTAGAATCAGAGAACAATTGGTTCTAACATAAGTATCATGGGTTCCTTGTTTTTCTTTCAATCTTATATCTGCCGGTAAATTGATGACTAACCACCAATATTGTCTGATCTTCTTGTCAAACTCTTGTTTCATTCAGGACCAGTCTTCTCCGAGTGGAGACACTTAATGGTGATCCATAATATCTTGAGCATAATAAAAGTGAAGCTGCTGCAGTTCACTCATTAAATTCCACTTCTTTTTCTTTTAATAATGATTCACTTGATTTTTGACATCATAGTTTGGGACATTTACCTTTTCTGCTAGACTTTCCTTGTTGAGCAAAGTTGTACCACAAATTGTTACAACAAAGAATACTCATTGTAATATTTGCACCTTTGTAAAATTGCATCGATTACCTTTTCCCCATAGTGAGCATAAGTCTGTTATTTTGATCTACACAATTGTGACATACAGTGACCATTTTCCTCACCATCCCTTAATGGCTCAAGATTTCACCACCCTTTAATTGATGATTGCAGTAGAGTCATTTGGACATATCTTATGCATTCTAAATCACAGATCAGATCCACCTTTCAGTCCTTTTACTCAATGATCAAAACCCAATTCAATGTCAGAATAAAGACTGTTAGATCCGATCATGACCCTGAGTTCGACATGAAGAATTTCTACATCTCAAAAGGAATCATAAAGTTGTGTTGATAAACCTCAACGAAATGTAGTAGAAAGAAAACAGCAATGCATACTACATGTACCCAGAACCATTAGATTTCATTCCAATCTTCCAATCTATTTTTGGAGAGATTGCACACTTATACCTGCCTACATCATTAATCGCACTCCAAGTTCAAAACTTTCTGGAAAATCACCCTATCAGGTTCATTTTCCATCACAACCCTCATGCTCTCACCTTAAAGTCTTTGGATGCCTATGTTATGCATCTACCTTGGAAAGAAATTGTTCAAAATTTGACCCACAAGCAAGACAATGCATATTCATTGGTTAATCTCATGATATGAAAGCTAATAACTCTATGACTTATGTACCAAGTCAGTACTCATATCCAAGGATGCAGTTTATCATGAAATTATATTCCCTTTCCATTTTGCCTCATATCTCAAATAAGCACCCGGTACCAATTTTTTCCTGTCCTCCCTCCTGTTGTTTCTGACAGCTCACTCCCTGCTATTTTTAAAAAGAATTCCATACTCGACCTCAACATAGATATAGAATTCTATGGAAAACCGTATTCGATATTTCTGATTCCTCCAATCCTGCCCATGCTCAGTCACCTATAGTTCCTCCAAATCCCATTTCTTCACAAAATCAGGATCACGATTCATCATCTCTACCACCCAGAAGATCAACAAGAATCAGAATTCATCCATTCTAGCTTCAAAATTATCATTGTAGCTTAGCAGCACAAATCAGTGATCATCACTTTCAGTCACTCATCAAAGGTGTGGTCTCCTCAATTGAAGCAGGTAAGCCTCATGGTCTCCCAATTGTTTTTGAGCTATCATAACCAGTTCACTTCTCATAAAGCATATATTTCATCCATCTCTTCTGATCTTGAACCCAAAACTGTCATAAAAGAACCTAGATCACCTGAATGGTGTACAAGCTAAATACTATACTATTTAAGAATTTATAAATATATAAATAGAATTCTCATTCTTGAACCCAAAACTGTCATAAAAGCACCTCGATCACCTGAATGGTGTACATCAATGGCCATCGAATAGAAGGCTCCAGTTGATTGTAGCACTTGGACTGTTATCACTCTTCCTTTGGCAAGCAAGATGCTGATTGCAAATGGGAATACAGAGTTAAGCATAAAGCTAATGGCAATGAATAAAGAAAGAAAGCAAGGCTGTTGCTAAAGGATTCACTCAACAAGCCGGCCTAGATTAGAAGGATACCTTCTCACCGGTGGCTAAACTAGTCATAGTAAGAACTTTTTAATTGGAGCAGCCATTCACAATTAACATCTCTAACAATTATATGTCAGCAATGCTTTTGTTTATCAGTTGAGAGTCAAATCTATTTATAACAATGTCATTCACATAGTCAAGAAGTATAACAATATAAGTAGAGGTCTTGCGTAAAAAAGAAAAGAATCATACTGACTTTGAGTGAAGTTGAACTCGAGAAGGCAGGCATGAAAATTTTCAAACCAAACTCACAGTACTTGCTTTAAATCATACAAAGAATGGTTTAACTTACACACTTTGGAGGAGTAATAAGTGAACAAGCCGCAAGGTGAAATCATGCAAACTTCTTTCTTTAAATCCCCATATAAGAATGCATTCTTGACATATGTCTGTTGAAGTGGCCATCCTTTAAAAGTAGCGAAGGCCACAATAGTACATAAGGTAATCATTTTAGCCTCTAGCGCAAAAGTTTTATCATAATTAGGACAATATTCCTATCAATTATCAAGTGCTACCAAATGAGCTTTATATATGTTGATAGAGCCATCAGGCAGTATTTTAAGTATATATACCCATTTAAATCCAATAGGTTTGATTCCAGAAGAGCACTGCACATTATTCCAAGTATTGTTGTCTTAAAGAGCCTGAAATTCATCTTATATAATTTGTTGCTAATACTTTTGAGAAGAGGTCTGAGAGTAAAATGAAGGGACAATAGTATCCAAGATTGCTTGGTAAGCTGTATGGGAGAAATCATACCTATCGGGAGAACACGTAATCCGAATGGACCGTCGCTTTTAGAGTGCAGTGGAATTAGATGTCGGTTCCAGATCAAGTAGAGGAGGTGAAGAACATCATTAATACATAAGTTCGGGTTTAAATAGGTGACTCGAATCAGGAGGGCCATCAAAAATCGAAAGAATAGCAGGAATATATTCATGTCTAATATTAGATGGAAAGTAAGATAGGTTTCAAAGAAGACATGGTAAGAAATACATAGTTTGTTTGCATTGGTATCAAAATAGGTAACCCTTTTGTGTTTATTGATATATCCAACAAATGTGCACTTCATTGCTTGAAGTCCAAGTCTGAAACATTCAACAAGAGGTAAGTGGACAAAACACACTCAACCAAGCATCTACAGAGAATGATAGTCAAATGACATTCTAAACAAACAGTAGTATGGGGAATTGTAACGCAAGTTTGGTGAGAATAAGCGATCAATCAAATACACAACTGTAGATGTATGAATTGGAGGAGTGGCACACTATTTGAAGTAGAATTGGCATTAGTGTGAAAGGCCCAAGCCTGTTTACTTTGAGGTTAAATGCTACAATCTTTGATAATATGCCCCTCCTTTTCACAATAATTACAGAATTTCTTATTGCAATTATTTGCAATATGCTCATACTCCTTATAACTATAGCACTAAATTCGAGATTTGAGCTTTCCTTGTCTCTAAGTAGCATATGCCTAGTTAATCAATTCAAAAGGTATTATTTCTCGTGTCATGTTATTTTAGGTGGCCAAACATTGTGCTTCTTGAAGAAATTCTCCCAAACAAATATCAAGAGATGGAACATGATTGCAAATTAAAATACTAGCTTGAACATACTCAAATTGATGTCTCCATTTTATCGATCTCTTAAACATTTCATATGAATTTCTTATAGTGCCAAATGAACCTCTTCAAAAGCTTTAGAACGAGCAATTCCAGTATATTCACTTTATAAATTAAGGGATCTAGAATAGAATTGTTTGATAGAAAGATCATCTTATCTGAAGTTAGCAATTTCAAATTCAAACTAAAATTTCTGAGAGTAATTTTTTCTTATTATAGATGCATCGGAGATAGTCTCATGTTTCCTTAGCAGTTATGAAGTATTAAAGATTATTTACCATATGTGATTCTATTGATCCTAATAATCAAGGCACAATCCAAACATCCTTACTCTCGCATTGATTATGTTCATTTATTTCAGTGGAAATTATAGATGAACCATCTAAATGATTTCAAGGTTTTTTTCCCTTTATGAAAATTTTAAATTGAAACTCTCAAGCAGAGTAATTTTTTTCATTAAAACAAATAATGAAATTTTCTCCTAACATAATAAAAATAAGATAAAGCAAAGTCAAAATATATCCCTCATGAAATCTACTCTCCTCCACGTAATATCCACGTGCTAATGATGAGAATCAAGAAAGGCGATGTGCAATTCGTGCAACTAGAACATTCACAGACTTAACTTCGGCGACTAGTTATCCAAAGGAGAGAGAGAGAAAGAGACTTACACGATGGTGATTGAAAATCTTGCCAAAGACAGAGAGAAGTGCTTCTTTCAAATGTTTCAAAGAAAGAAAACTTACATGAAGATTTTGCAACCAGCACAATTGTGATATTCTTTCGAATAACAACCATTGAACTCAATGTTGTTTCACAAATTGATCACAACCCTCAAGTTAACTTCCTCTGTTGTACCTAATCAGAGCTTCAAAATGAAGCAACAAAACAGCACAAACTGGAAAATAGAAATCAGCATAGGTTGGCACAATCAAATAGAGAGAATAAGCAGGTTCCCTGCATTGTTCTTCATTTTGTCAAGAGAAAGATGTGCGCACCTCAACTCTAAAAGAGAAATGCCTAAATGAAGTTTCTCCTAGCACCGAATAACGAAGAGAGAAAAGAATCTCAAATACCCAGGATCTGAAACTTTCGAATGTCCTACATAATTAGGACAAGCCTTCGAATAAAGCTAAGAGATCCAAAAGTAGCGATTCAAAGGTACTAGCTTTAAGACCATGTCAATTGTTCTGAATGATCTCAATTAAGGGTTTCTTTCCATTAAATAGAATATTTATTACCCTAATTACAGCATATTGTAATTTTACACTTTTCTAAATTATAGCTCTAGTTATAACAATCGTAATCAAGTATAATGAATCAAGATCATCAAATTAAGGTAAATATATATATAATATATAAGGTAATCAATATTTGACTGACACTGATTCAATTTCTTGTTCCCTAAAACCACCTCATGTTGATGCAGCAAATTATTTTTCAAGATTTTTGAAAGCTATACTTGTCAAGAATTATTCTTTCCAACTGATTCTGAATCGCATTTAAAGACCTGTGATACTAATAGGGCTGATTATTTAGATACTAGGAGATCTATACCAGGATTTTGTTTTTCTGGAGATACTCCTATTTCATGTAAGTCGAAGAAGCAAAATATAGTTTCAAAGCCTTTTATAGAAGCCTAGTATAAATCCATGGCGTTTACATGCTGTGAATTAATATGGCTGTTATATATCTTTAATGAGTTGAATGTCAAACACACAAACTTATATTGTTATTTCATGATAATCTAGCAGCACTTCATAAGGCAACTAATCGAGATTTCTGTTAATCGAGAAAACATATTGAAATCGATTGTCACAACATAATAGAAAAAATTCAATTATGAATCGTCAGAACTCCACATTCATCCACATCCAATCAACTTGCAAACCTTTTTACTAATCATTTGGAGCTGCCAAATTCATTGCTTTACTAGGCAAGATGGGTTTTCATTGTTAGCAAGAATAAACCATATATTATTCACAAGAATTGATTGTATACATATATATACATATTAATATATACATATATATAATTTCCTAATTTAGGATATCAATAATATGTCATTGATTGTAGATATATTTATATATAATTTCCTCGTATAAGAGATTCTTTCATTGATTGCACCTAAACATAGCTATAATCGTAACTTGATTGTAGGATGTGATTCAAGGATGGCAATTTAACAAGAATGAACTCCTGATCAAAAGGGCATTCAAAACAAAACCAAAATGACATGGTATAAGAGCACTCTAACTTGATTATTGATTTTTTGTTTCAATCGGTGGTTCAGCATTAGGTTCTTGTGATTTTGGACAGTCGAAATCATTCATAATGATTCTGTCAGCACTCTCTAAGGTGTATTCTAGGGTTTGTTTCTCTTTGTCAAGA
>JAOVVI020004217.1:0-17927 GCA_028571085.2 Nepenthes alata | reverse complement strand
TAATAATCAAATCTTGCTCCAATGGCAATTCATCCTATTAAAGAGAGAATAAGAGCAGCACCCAACTAAATGACTCCCCCAAATTAATATAGGCAACTAGATGCAAAAGGTGGGTGCACCCTTGTCCATGTACTAGTCTCATGAATGAAGGAAGCATATGTTAGAATGCACCTAGAGGCATAAAATTCTCCTACTAAGTACTCAGGTGGAATACCAATCCGGCAAGGGATATTGTGTTAAAAAAGAGAACAAAGACGGCTCCATCTTTAAAAAAAGGGGGGGCGAAAATGGATTTCATCAAGAAAACCGATGAAACATCATGGCACTAAGATCACTTCTCTTCTGCCAGAATAAAATATCCTAGTAAAGATAAGTTTGAAAGGTTTAGTTGACCCCATCAACTACTAAAACATGAAAATAAGTTAAAGAAAATATAGTAAAAGATTGGTCTACCTTATAGCAAAAATTAAGCTAAAAAAATGTTTTGAGGTCAAGGCGCACAGTCGGCATTCAAGGAATTCCTGCCGAAACTATGGAGTTTCAGGATGTGATTGATGTAATCAATCAGTAATAACTATTCAGTGGTTTCGAATTTCTTAGGAAAAAATGTTTGAACAATGCAAAGGGTTGGTTGATTTTATCCTTCTTTTAGGTACCATTGAAATTTGAATTCAACCTCTAAGTATAAGGGTTAATATTAAATATAGTAACAATTGGGTTAGCCTGACTGATTAGCACAACGAGCACATGAATGATAACCAACAGGGAGAAATTATCATCCGGCCGATTAGGCCAAAGCTCAAAGAATATGAAATTGATATTAACTTAACTCTAGTTGAAATAAATTAAGATCAAACAGACGATCGAATAGCCATACAGTTATTAAGCAGAATACAAATCGGATTGGCTTATATTCCTAAATAGCTATATATCCAAATATTCAATTTTGTAGTTCATTCAATAGAATGATTTATATACTTTATAGTTAGCCCAAGTGAGAATCTTCAAATTAACGAATGCCAACTATTCATCCTTATCACTTTGATATTTAAGCATTAATCACCTCCAATCAATCACACAAGCAAAGTCTCATCCTTTCAATCTCTCCCACATTTTAATTTTTTTAAAAAAGTTTGATAATTTAATTATCAAAGGATATACAAGAAAATAAGTCTTAATTCCTTTGAAATCCTTATTTATTATTATATCGAGTAAGATTCGAATAAAATATTTGATAATCTGACCGATTTTATTCGAATCACAATCCAAATTCGAAAGACATATCAATTTGATATAACTATATAAAAAATTCTAAGGAATATAGTAATTGGACTTTTAGTTCTTTAAGGCTTACCTAAAGTGACTTTTGTTTTATAAATATTTTATTTTTATAAAATTTAGCTAATTTTATCACTTAAGATTTTATTCACCTTGACTGTCTACTAGTTTATATTATCCCAACTTTTTAGTTGTTGAAAACAATTAATTACTCTAATAATAAATTATTTGATTCGTATTAGTTTTTGGAAAGTTACTACGTATAAAATGTTACTTTGGGCCTAATAAAGAAAATGGCTAATAAGAAAAGCGACCCGATGTAGGGTGGAGCAATTCGGAGCGACCCATACGAATATGATGATTATTTTATACCATTTAAGATAATATAAATTTTAATAATATTTTGATGAAATTCTGAATGCATGATTCATAAATTATGATGATTTTATCACGGTTAACGCTCTATTTTCTTCGATACTCCTCGTAATATTTGTTTTAAAATAATTATGAAATTTATTGACAGTGCATTGATAGCGGTAATATATGGGTAAGTGAAAATTTTGGATTTTGTTATTTTATTATGCTAATGTTAAATGGATATGTTATCAGTAAATATGTTCAACTTATCATTATCCGTCTCCTGACACGTGTTTCTATAATTTTTTTTAATTATTAGATGTTATCAATCGATATTAATATTGGGGTTCGACTCGGATACACCCGATCCGGTGCAGCGAAAAAATCCGAACCCACCGTTGACTGTAAACTACCAAGAATGTGAGCACAATGAATACAAAAATGTATAACAAATTTTAACATGAAAAATCATTTTCAACAAAGAGAAAAAATTATTAGATAAATTTCAAAAAAATTTATAATGTAAAATTTGTTAAGCAAACCTCCGAGGCAGAGTAGCTACAACCGACTCGAGACAGAATAAGAAACTATATAGTAAGAACAAAGAAACCTCATTCTCTCTTCTCTCTTTTTCTTCTCACCTTCGTCTCCCACTTACGATTCCATCTACTCTCTAATTTTACAAAGTGTGGCGGTGAACAGTAAACGGCAAAGGCTCTCTTCTGCACTTCGTTCCTGCTCTGTTCCACACAACTCTAAAGTGCCTGGTGTGTTTTTTTATGATGCCTAACCAATATTCTACTTGTTCACATTTCCTGATCTTATAGTAGATTTGTCACGTCAATTTTGTTATTTTCTATACTTTCACTGATTCCCGTGCTTTTCTACAGACGACGCATGCTCTGTAAGTCGATTACCTGCTCTACAAAGTTTACTACCTACTCTACAAAATCGGCTATCTACTTTGCAAAGCCTAGTTCCTACTCTACAAAGTCGTCTACCAATTTCGACAGGTTGTCCCCTCTGAATTGGCGTTACTTGGTTGCCCCTTCACATCAACGCCCTCGGTCGATCTCTTTGGTTTGTCTCATCCCAACTCGGCCAAACTAGCCTGACTACTCTTGGCAGGTTTTCGCTCAGCCAGCTGGCCTCCCTAGCTAGCTTCTACATCCATCCGATCGGCCTCCCCGGCCGGCTGACCAACCTCCTACTTGCTTGCCACCTGGTGCCCAATCGGCTGCCCTTCTTGATGCCGCTTCGTTCGGCTTCCTTCAGCTAGAACACATAATATATCTCTCTTTCTCCTTGTAAAATTCCCCCCCAACCTTGCGTTAGACTGGGATTTTGTAGTTATAGCATGGACGCCAACTAGTCTATCTTTTTTGAATTACTACGGCCATTTTAGAAGCATTAAATTGTTTGAGCTCTAAATATTATGCTAATTTTAGAACCGTTTAATAATTAATACTCAATATTTATTCAGCATTACTATCTATTTTAATATGGTTGATTATCTCTCAATTTTATATAACCGTTCATTAGGATTTGATACCATACTCATTCTTCTGCCAAATTATTAGTCAATCTGGTTTTTAATATCTTTAGTTACCCAACTGTTTGGTCGATTGGTAAAACACTTATTTGGACTAAGTTTTGAACCGGTTTCGTACCAAATTAAGCAACTCGGTTCCAAACAATCATATTTGGACTAACAACTTATAAACTCCATATTCTTGTCGGATCAAATCGACCGTTTGTAAACTGTATCCAATAAATATATATAAAAAAAAATTCTTAATGAGATGAATTATAAGAGCTATATAAATTTTTGAAGGCGACTTATGTTGTGAGATTTTTCTTTTGATTCTATCAATGAAAAGGACTATTTGGAAGACAGTTATAGGCAGAAAAGAAGAGCCATTTCAAGTGAATAACCCAACCCATTGACAGATAAAAACTCGAGTAATCTTTCATGTTTTATAGTTGATGTTTGACAGCAAATTTCTAACAAGCACAAGTCATCTGCCTCTTGTGCAAACCAGTTATCACTCCTATTAATTGAATAGTCCGGTGAAAAGTTTAGATCGCGATGACATGGGTGATTTTCTACCGACAGTATCACAAGAATTTTACCAAACCTTATTATTTAATGAATATAGAAGTCCTAACAATGCTTTAGTAGGCAAAGCTGTGAAATAATTATTGTCAAAGCTTTGTGCTTGTTTATTGATCATGACCTGAGTACACATTGAAGACATTGGTATCGATTATTTTTTAATGATATAATTAAAGGATAGATTTAATTTGACTGGAGCTTACTTTTTGATAACAAAGCATATTAATAGTAGGTCTGATTTCACTACTAAATAGATCACTAGATAAGAATAATTTATAAACTCATCGAATCGTTATATTAATCATCTATGGTCAAGGTAATTTATGAATTGACAATTATATGTAAGATAACTAATGACAATTATTTAGCATATAATATTATCCTTTATTAGGGATATTATATTCTTTCTACATTAGAATATCACTATATTTTAATTCAAACTACTTATATATTATAATATATATTATATCTAGATGTGTTTCTAGATTTGGGTTATTGTACGAATTAGGAAGTCACATGATTTTTCACGGTGAGTCGAATTAAAGTGGATCGAACCTCCGTTTCTACTGAACAAGGCCATACACAACACAACCAACAAATAAGATGTTAGAGGATTGGTAGAACTCGCTCCCCAATATATCTCTCGACGCTTAAGTCAATAATATTTCAATGATGGTGAGAAATATGGAATGTCTTGTAAGGCTCGATATCTCCCAATCAAACAAATTATAATTAATCAATGTCAAATGACGCGGTGAAACTTATATTGAAAGGTCTAACATTTGGGAACCACTGAAATTAAAATATTTAGATTTAAATACTTTCACCGGTTTAAGGATTTCTTTAAAAAAATTAAAATTTATTATACAGATTATATTGTTAACCTAGATGCCAGAAATTTACACCAGGACATAACGATAACCCAAAAAATTAACCAGTGTACCCGAATTTAATTACGACTAATAAAAAGATAGCTTGGTCACCGAACTTTCAATCAATTATCAACCAAATTAATTTTGAAGTAAAAAGAAACTGTTGGAATATGGTCACTCCCTTTGTGGGTGATTTAATTACATTGACCGGCTAGAAGACAATAACGATCAACAGGAGAGTAGACCGGAAGGCTATTGATGACGGTTAAGTTCTCCGGATGCAGTTGAAGACGGTCAACAGGAGAGTTGACCGAAAGGCTATGGAGGACGGTTAAGTTCTCCGGATGCAACTGAAGACGGTCAACAGGAGAGTTGACCGGAAGGCTATGAAGAACGGTTAAGTTCTCCGGATAGCAGTAGAAAAGGGTCAACAAGATAGTTGACCGGATGGCTCGTGGAGAACGTGGACGGCCAACGGTTGGACGTCCGCCAGACAATCCAGGACAACGCCAGCTCAGCAGATTTTCTGGAGATCGTGACCTCAAACAGTTATGCAGGAGCAATTTGTTTTGGACAGAGCATATTCTTATTGTTGGAAAGGACGGATTGTGTCCTTATATATATATATGGAATATTGCCCCAGATCTTCTAGAGGCGCTGAGATGAGTTCAGCAGAGGAGCCGTGAGGGAACAAGAGAGGAGTGCACCACCAGTGAGAAGGAGAAGAAAGAAAAAAAGAAAGTAAAAGAGTGAGTGTTTTCCGTTTACTCCGGTGAGTTTTTTCTTTGTTATTCTCGGGTGTGTAACGGATACTCCATCTTGAAGGTTTGTAACCTATTTTCACATAGTAAATTTACTGTCGACTCTACTCCCGTGATTTTTTCTTGATTCATAAGGGTTTCCACGTAAATTTGTATGTGCTTCTTCCTCCTTCCTTTCAAGGTGTGTCATTCTGTCCGGCGAAAGGCCAACAAGTGGTATTAGAGACTGGTTTGTGAACCGTCGGTTAAATGGTGTCGTCGGCGAAGAATGGGCCGTTCAGTGTGGAGCAGTTCAATGGGCAAAATAATCTTATCCTTTAGTAGAAAAGGGGGAGGAATATTTTAACCCGGGAAGAAACGGTAAAAGCTCTTTGGAAAAAGGAGGAGAAGCCGGAGAACCTGACCGAGGATCAGTGGCAGGACAAGAGAGATCTTGCCAACTGTACTATTAAGTTATGTTTGGCGGACAATACACTCCAGGAGGTCCTCGGTCTGTCAGACCCGGCGAAGGTCTAGGAAAAGTTTGAAAGCCGATATAAGTCCAAGTCCTTGACAACCAGGCTTCATATGAAGAAGCAGTTCTATGGCCTGCAGTTGTCGGAAGGTGAGTGCTTCGAGAAGCACTTAGACGAGTTCAACCGACTGGTGACGCAGATGTCAGCCCTTGATGAGAAGATCAAGGAGGAAGAAAAAGCGTTGGTGTTGCTAACATCCTTGCCGGCCTCATACGATCATATCGTCACGACGTTGCTATTTGGGATGGATACGCTGAAGCTGGACGAGGTCATAACTTCCCTTCTTATGAACGAGTCAAGGCAGAGGGAAAGCAGTGAGGCCTCAAACTCTCAGCCAAAACTTTTTATGGCAACCAGTAGTCAGGGACGAGGAAAATCGAGGGAACGAGGCGGAGGTGGCAAAGAGGTTAGGAGCAACAGTCGGAACAAGCTTGAAGGGAGGAGTTGCTTCCTTTGTAGCAAAAAAGGCCACATAAAAAGGGACTGTCTGCAGAGAATGCAGGACAAGGAGGGCAGAAGCGATTGTCAGGAGAAAAATGATCAGGCTGATGGTCCGAAAATCATCACTTTCTGTGGAGACCTCCTGGTAGTCCATGCAGGGGAAGCACGGAGCCGCGCATGCCAGGAGACTAGTTGGGTGATGAACAGTGGGGCCCCACACCAGGCGACACCGAGGAAGTCCCACTTCACGAGTTACACGCCCGTTGGCCACGGGGTGTTAAAGATGGGTAACGGTGGCTCGTCTAGGGTTGTTGGCAGTGGGGATGTTTGCTTGAGGACAAGCAACGGAAACAAGCTCGTGCTGGAAGGCATGCGACATGCCCAAGATCTGAGATTGAATGTGATTTCAACTGGGAAGTTTGATGAGAAAGGCTTCAGGACAGCGTTTGGCGACGGCCAGTGGAAGCTCGCCAAAGGTGCCTCAGTGACAACAAGGGGAAGTAGGATATCAGTGCGGTATCTGATGAAGGCCTTCTCTGCCAAAGAAAATGCCAAGATGACCAAACGGGGCATTGGTCAAGGTGGCAAGAGAGGACGGCCTAGGTGGAGTGCAAGAGAGAATGACAAGTCCGCGGTGAAAAAGCTAAAAGGGAGTGGGATTGCTCCAAGCTCAGTGGGGCGGAGGAATGTATCATTCAGGATTGCAGAGGCCAATGCTGAGATCCCAGTTGGGGGGAAGCTGCCGGAAGGCAGGCGATGACGGTTGCCAGGTAAAGGCGAAGGTGTCCCCCACAATGTCGTGAGGGAAAGTTTGTTGGAATATGGTCACTCTCTTTGTGGGTGATTCAACAAACTATTTTATCCGGAAGGAAGGCAATAATGGTCAACAGGAGAGTTGACCGGAAGGCTATGGAGGACGGTTAAGTTCTCCGGATGCAGCTGAAGACGGTCAACAGGAGAGTTGACCGGAAGGCTATAGAGGACGGTTAAATTCTCCGAATGCAGCTGAAGACGGTCAACAGGAGAGTTAATCGGAAGGCATGGAGGATGGTTAAGTTCTCCGGATGCAGCTGAAGACGGTCAACAGGAGAGTTGACCGGAAGGCTATGGAGAACAGTTAAATTCTCCAGATAGTAGGAGAAGACCGTCAACAGGAGAGTTGACTGGATGGCTCGTGGAGAACGTGAACGGCCAACGGTTGGACGTCCGCCAGGCAATCCAGGACAACGCCATCTCAGCAGATTTTCTGGAGATCGTGACCTCAAACAGTTATGTAGGAGCAGTTTGTTTTGGATAGAGCATATTCTTATTGTTGAAAATGATGGATTGTGTCCTTTTATATAGATATGGAATATTGCCCGAAATCTTCTAGAGGCGCTGAGGTGAGTTCAGCAGAGGAGCCGTGAGGGAACAAGAGAGGAGTGCACCACCAGTGAGAAGGAGAAGAAAGAAAAACAGAGAGTAAAAGAGTGGAGTGTTTTTCGTTTACTCCGGTGAGGTTTTTCTTTATTATTCTCGGGTGTGTAGCGAATACTCTATCTTGGAGGTTTGTAACCTATTACACATAGTGGATTTGCTGTCGACTCTACTCCCGTGGTTTTCCCTTAGTTCATAAGGGTTTCCACGTAAATTTGTGTGTGTTTTTTCTTTCTCTTTTCCTTCACTGTGTGTCATTCTGTCCGGCGAGAAGCCAACACTAATAACAACCACTGACTCAATTTTTTTCTATTCAGCAAAGGAGTTGTGATGCAGTCAAAGAGCCTGTCTTTAGTAACGGTGCTCGCCATCCTTCTAGCCATCGACACATCGGCTTCTCAAGGCTGATGTTCTCGCGTTCATCGTGTGTCCATTAGAATTCATAACTAGGTTTTGGTATCCGGAGAGGTATCCTTATATTATCGTCCCTCGATTATTTGATTTAGTTGCTCATCAAACCTATGATTTTAGGGATTGTAATAGACTCTATCTCACCACCTCTATACTGCATGGAGCTTTGAAATAACTAAGAGAAATTTCTAACTTTTCTTGGTGACAATAATGATTCATAGAGCAGGTAGTTTTAGTCTTTTGTTCTTTGAATGATACGTAAGAATTCTAGAGATTCATAGCATCTCTAAATAGTTCTTTGCTAGCCCTATTCCCCTTAGACGGATCTAGTCATACTAAATGGGACCCAAGTATTTATTAGTATTCTATAACCTCACACGTACAAAAGAAAAGCATATATTTTTGTTTCAACTTTGTATTAGTTGCTAGACGCATATATGATTTATTCTAGTATTCATCCATGTCATCGATAAAAATACTGATATCGGTGTCAGTATCGGTCATAAACATATCAGCATCGGATGTGTTAGGCAATGCATGTTGTTGAGGTTTGACCTGTATATACACAACCCGACGTAATAAAATAAAATCCAAATTCCCTCATCAAATGTTAACTATCAAACTTGTGAGTACAAGAAATATAATAATATACTACGTTTTTAATATAGAAAATTCTTTTTAATTAAGAAAAAATTACGATATAAATTTTAAACAAATCCACTATATTAATAGTGTGGTTACAAATGGCCCATCTAAAATTCACTCACTACAATCTCGAGTAAAGAATGGTTGATTGCAATCGCTAACATACCTAACAACCCATAAAAAAAGTACAACGAAAAATAAAAGTATTCAAATAAAATACATCCTAGAAATCTACTCTAAAGTAACATACCCAACATTGACAAAAAATAGAACTCAAATCGAATGTCAAATTTTTTCCCCTTCTCTCTTTTTTCTCTTTGTGTGGCACTTCTCATATGAGAAATGATTTTTAGATTATCCTAAAATTACGTCGAGCGTAATTTTATATTAGAGGCAGTGCACGAGCGACCTTTCAGGCGCACCTTGAGCGGCCCCATTCTGGAATTGGCGCTTATGCGTATAATAGGCACCTGTCATACACCACTCTGCTGATCTTCGACCAATCCTCGGGTAACTCTTGCATGAATATCGTGCGACTCTTCTGTATGTTTTACCACTTGGATGACACTCAACCGATCTTCGGTCGACCCTCGCACGAACATTATGTGATTTTTTGATAACTACCCGTTTATTGTAGCACTCATAAGAAAATGACCAAAATCCAACATGTATAAGTATCAGACATACCAAAAGATAAGTATTTTTTAAAAATTATAAACTAACAGTCAGATATTAACAAATATATCGATCATATAATAATAAATCATACGTCATAAAACAAGTATTATTTCAAAGAAGATCCAAATACAACACCCGAAAGCAGATACTGATGCTATCATCTGCTTTTTCTGGCATAAAAATTAGCTAAAGAAACCTGAAAGCAAGCTGGAAAATGCAATCCCAGGAGAATAAATAGGGGCCCTCCTTATACAGAGATGGAAGGAGGCCATTGATGCCCTTTGATGATGAAGAGGTGAGGATGCTGAATGATTGGAGAAATTGAAATGTTAGCATGGTGAAAGTTGTGCCCTCTTTTAACCCACTCTTGAAATGATGAAACCCTAAAATATGACTATGATTATGGTTACTAAAAATGGTGGTTGAAGATGAAACCCTAAACATAATTAGTGCCCAAATGGCATCAATTTTAGGGATCAATTGTACTTGGATTGTGTGAGTGAATGACCATGTTTGAATAACATGCAAATACAAAATATAAGCATTAATTGTAGATGTTATTGGAATGGTGAAACAAATGGTAGCTTAAATTTTGATGTAACTTAGAGCATTGGCATCAATTTATTTAAATAAATGTCTATATCTAATTTTAGATAAAAATATCTGATCAAATCGTCTAAATTTCTTTTAGACCTTTAAAATTTAAATTTTATGAATAAAATAACTTAATTTTGACGTTCTAAATTCTCCCTATTTATATGCCAGACTTCTGTCTCTTTTCTTCTTCTCCCACTCAGTGCTTTCTATTCATGTTCTCTTCTCTTTCTCTTTGATACTCATCTTCACTTTGCCACCGTCGTTGCCATTTATTTTAACTTTGATTCATATTATTTTCATACTAATATGTATACTCGTTTAATTTGCTTGATATATTTTAAAATTAGGATCCTTTTTCATACAAAACCTAAAACATGAATCTATTATGGATTCAATTCAGTTTAATTCTTCTTTCTAAAGCATTATTCCTCATGGTTGTTAGATAATATGATAAATAAAATATGACCGTTTCAATAAAAATGAGAAAAATATAGTCATCGGATAATATGAAAAATAGAATTCAATCACCTGAAAAATATATTCAACCATTTCTAAAATCTCTCAAAAAAATATTATTTAATTGCTATAAAATGCCAATATAAATAATTTGATGTGTCACATATACTATAACAGATATCTAACTTTAAAATAATAGTATAGACAATCTAATTTAGATATTTTAGGTAGACAGTCCAACATAAGTGCTCTTATTCAGTATCTTATGGTGGCCAACAAGATTTTCTCCTTTTTTTTTTTTTTTCACAAAACAATTGTCTGATCGAAAACTTCAGATTAACTACTTTATCATGACAAATAAAAAAAAAACAGGGGGATGAATCAAGAACAAATTAGCAAAATTTGAATGGTGGCTAACAAAGTTTCTGTACAGAGAGGAAAGGTACTTGAGATTGAACCACAGTAATAATAATAATGATCAAAACAGAGTACTGTATTAATGGAAAGTTTGATTCTAAAATACTCAAAATCATATTAATATTAGGTCTTATTAAGGTCCTCCTAATTTTTTTTAATTCTCCTTTAAATATCAAAGATAAAGATTTTTTTTTGATAATTTAAATGATTTAAATTATAACAAAACAGTAAAATATATTTAACTCATCGTATAATCTTGACCATTCACATGGGAGCAGCTTAACAGCATTTTATGAATGTGGATGTAACAAAAATATAAAACCAAAAGAAAGTTCAATCACATTAATGTCAAGTCCTTGGATTTGAAGTGAATCAACATGAATTTATACTGATGAGGAAGAGAATTACTGTCATCGTAGATCTCCGACAATTCAGCCAGTTAGAATCATCCCCAAAAACAAATAATAATAATAATAACAATAACAACAACAACAATAATAAATTTAATGTACTTTTGACCGAATAAGAACTACATACAGATCTTGCATTAGAAAGCATTGCTTGACAAAGGACAGCTAGAAGCATGAATTTCTCTGTGGTGGAAATAGGACTTCCCAAGAGCTTTTTCTAAGTGCTACTCAAAGCATCTCACTCCCCTTCGTTTAGAATAGGTACAATGAGGGGATTCAGTTGTGCAAGATATACAATTGCCCACCTACAGCAGCAGAAGATAATAAGATACTTCATCCGTGGAACGATAACAAAGCCTTAAATCTCATTGAATAAGATTGATATGAGTCCGACATTAAAAAAACTTGAGATAAAACCTCTAACTTATAAGTTAGGGGACTCTCCCTCCTACTAGACCGATCTTTTGGGATGGGCTCCCCCCTGGCTTATGCTCGCATCAAATGGTGCTTTCATTGAAACCAACATCAGCCCGAAGAGGACTACCTGTGGAGGATTCTGATAGAAAAGGGCTACCTGCAGAGGGGTTAACCTGCTGCCGATGTGTCGAGACGGAGTAAAGAGTCGCAAAGTGAAAGCCTCCGAGTGAAATGCCGCAGAGTGCAGCCATCGAGATCTGCGACTGTTGAAGGAGGGAAGAATGATGCAAGTCTCACATTGGAATGCTTGAAACAAAACCTCTAGCTTATTAGTTAGAGGGCTCTCCCTCCTACTAGACCGGTCATTTGGGATGGACTTTTCCCCTGGCTTATGCTCGCATCAAAGATCAACTATATAAATCTACTCATGTCAATTCGATTTGGTGCAATATTTTAAATGGTAGAAACAGTTTTAAATCATTTCCTATCATTTCACTCCATATTTTTCCTAGGTCTAAATATTTCTCTATCATCCAATCACAACTAACTCATATTTCTTTACATGTGTTTTATTTGACATGGGTTTTAAGTATCTGAATTTTAAATGACGTAGAATAGCCTTTGTCAGGAAAAACTGACTTACATCATCCAACAGCAAACAGTTGCTGTAGCAATCAAAGTGACATGAAACCTGTACCACGAAAAACACACCGGTCAATTGCAAACTACAAAGAAATATGAAATTTAACATGGCACAAGTACTGAAAGTGAAACACAGCAAAGTACGCATACAAATAGTGGGTTTCACTTAATATCTAAATCTAAAAACTCAGGTTCCATAATTTGCAAAAATTGGTGAATGAATGAGTTTGAGTGATGATTTAAATGTTAATAGCTTAATAAACATATAGATGCCGCATGGAATGAGCAGGATTATGTGGTAGTTGAGCAAATCTTTTCTCTTTAAGCGAGAAACCTAGTAAGAAGATAAATAGAACATTTTCTACAGAGGGTTTGGGCTTGTGCAGAAAAGAATGATAGAAACCACATAGCCTATCATCATATGGATTGGCACTTCAAATTGCTACACTACCCCAAAGATTGGAACAGAGGAGAGCAATATATGATAATCCCTGTTTAAACTAGCAAAACCAATTGACTACTTAGCTCTCCACACCGAAAAAAAAAAAAAAAACCAACAACTGACCATGCCCTTACTGCTCTTTAGGTTAGATCACCAGAGATCTTGCTATCAGCCTTTTGGCTTAAAAAAAGTAATCTTCCAAAATAGAGCTGGTTGATTAGGGCAAAATTGTATCCCTCACACCTTTTGATGCATACAGAAGAGATGTCCCTTTTGAAAAGGTCAAACATTTGATGATTTCATCATATATGATTGAGCTATGAAAAATTCGGGATAAGTATCCTACATTTGAACCAAATTCATTACTCGACCAATCTCATCCACTTGAAAATTAGCGTACAAATTGATAGTTTGACTTTCAAATAGAGTCATTAGTTTTGCAACCTTGGGAGAAAATTCCATGATTAAAAAATTGATGGGATAATATTTTCTCATTGGAGCTTCCTTCAATCCGTTTATCGAACATAATTATGTGAATTGGGCTGCCTAAGCCTGAAGGAAGGCTGGGTTTGAGGGGAAAAAATGCGTTGGACTTTTTAGCAAATGTCAAACACCTATGACACCTCCTTTGCCTGAAAGAGCGCGTGGGAAACTGGGTGCATGCTGTCTACTCAAGGAGGTAGTATATTTAGAAATCTACAAACTCTCGGCCAGACTCTTCCATTGCATGCTGCCTATTTAGAGGCAGAATATTTGGAAAGCTGAGAACTCTCAGCTAGACTCTTCGGGGATGGAAGAAGCTGCTCAAAGTCACAGATCAACTAATGCAGACGGTTGGTTATGTGAATTTAGTCCAGCACGAACTGAAAAGTTGGGTGAAACAAGGTAAAATTCTGTGTGCAAATGGCATATAAAGCCTTGAGAGAACAGAGAATTCAAGTAAAGGCATGCTTATATACAGCCTAGAGTTTATGCCCTGAGCGAATCTGTTGAGGACAACCATGATGACTGCTTCCATTTATCCATTTCAAACACCCTATGGGGCAAGGTAATACATGGCTTCGGTTTAGGAATGTCCAGCTGAACTTGATGTGCAACAGTTTGGGCAGGAAAGTAGATTAAGGGACGACCTCTTTAAACAAAAGAAAAGAATATTGCCTAACAGCTGTGGTGTGCCATATTTGGGCACACAGGAATAGCAGAATTTTCGAGTCAGAGTCATCCTACTCAAGTGTGTAAGTTGATTCAAACAATGGCTCTTATCAAGATTAATACAGGCAGTGGCCAAAGTAATGCTCATCAGCTATGGAAAGATGACCTCTGGAGGGTCAGTGTTGTAACATGAATGCAACAGACTCGTTGCCTTTTCTCAACAAAAAAAAGATGCCTTGTCATAAAATCCTTTCTTGCTCAGTGAAACAAATTTTAACAATTAGATGTTCAACCTTCAAATTGGTCTAGAATCAAGGTAGACAATAAACTCAATAAACCACTTATGGTTAACACAAGGTTAGTAATTCTTCACCAAATGATAAGGGGGAGTACTCAAAAGGACATATTGAAATTCTGCACCAGCTTATAAGGGAAGCATTACAAAAGAAGTAGAGTTATGCCTATGGTCAATTAGGACACGATCATAATTGTCAAGCATCAGTCTATAATCACACACTTTTTCGGCCTGGCATTCGTCAAAATTAATATCATCATTTACATTTGTCCCTGAACAACAATATATCACAGAAATCAAAATCATCCACAACTTTCTAAAACACCCGTGGACCCTGGAAAAACAAACTTCTAAATTTCAAACGTCCGCAACTACAACTTACTTTTACCTTTTGTCACACAGAACAGTGCCATAACATTCTCTGAAACCCTCTAATATTAATCCCAACACTAATATATTGGCTAATCAACATTAGGTGCCTGTACTGATCTCTCACCGTCTCAACTATTCCTTACAGCATATTCCACTTTCAACTACATTTGATCGTCCCCCATCTCTTTCCAACCGTCCCACTTGATCAACCGTCACAACAAGAAAATCTGACATCAATGTTTCAAGAAATTGCACATCGCAAAAGGAATCTACAGTCTACCATATCACTTTACAGAATTTAAACAGACCTGTCCATCCCATCAAACACACAGTACAATTTGCACCCCGGATAAAAGAAACACTTCTCCCACTTCTTTGGCTTCACAACAAAATTGAAGATCTATTGGCCGGGCCAACGCGTGAAAGTCCAGGCACCAAGACCTCAGTGGCAATGTAAGTCCATTTAAGATTACTATCTGCTCATGCATCTCATAATTACCATTACCAAGGTTAGATCCTAATACCAAGATGAATATTCAACAGAGATTGCGGTACTTAGAACTCTTCCAACCCCTCAGAGCCTTCAAAATCTCTTTAACTACATTGCACTGACCATCGTTGTTCTCAGTGACGCTAATAGCTATTGGGAATCTTCGGATATCTCTATTAAGGATGATCTGGCCCAGGTGGACTTGAATTGCTGGGAGACCTGGTTCCCAACTAGATTAGCCCTGCAAATTTATGTGACATGAATGTTTTGTGCTTTCCTCATGCTATTTAGGACCCACTTATTCAATTAAACAGCATTTCCTCTGGTTATAAAGTTGGCACGCCATGCATCTAGCTTTTATTACATTATATTTAGTTTTCCTACGGTCTGATTTGGCGGTAGTCTGCTGGCATCATTGTTAAGCTTTTGCGGCACTTTACTATACGTGTTTGAGTTCAGAATCGTCTCTCACACAAATTACTTAGGTCTGGGATAAGGAGATGCTTTAAATAGTTATCTGTGACTTTCAACCTCCCGGTGCTGTTTTCTATATGCTTTAAGGATCATTGTAAATTATTATTCTTGGTAAAGGAATACTTGCTACTAATCAGCCAAAAAAAAAAAAAAATTCAACAGCATAATATAATGTGTGTCGTGCGTCGCAGCAACATTTTTCAATTCAAATGCAAACAACACTCAGGAGAAAGATTTCCACTTTGATTAAGTGCCTTCACTTTTACAAGCCAAATCCAAGCGAATTTCTTATACAAATTGGCCATTCCAGCTTGAAAAACACTACAAGCATAAAAAACAAATCCACAGAAACATAAAAAGAAAGAAGACACACCCAAACACACTATATTCATTCAACACTGTAGATCCAACCTTCAAATCAATAAAACTTTAACCAATCAGAGAGTGAAAACATTACAGATTCGTCGAAGGTCCTTTGTTGCAGCAAATTCTGGTACATAGAGCAGAGATGATCCCAAGCACTGTGAAAATTAGGGTTGTGACGAAGAACCCCATGGCGCTCTCCCTCCCTGTCTTTCTAACACCAACGATTCGAAAGATCAACCCGAGATGGGGAAGAGAAAGCTCAGTCGCGATCTGCGAACTCTTCCCCCCGTGTCAACTCGAAGCTTCGTCGCATCGAAGAGAGATGATTCCAATGGGCCTTAGCCTCTCTTCTGGTTTTCGTTATTGGATGATTTGGGCTTTCCATCAGGCCCATGTTCGGTCCAAAGTAATTACTTGAACCGTCGGCCCAAACAGCAACAGATTGAATTTTGTTTATAAAAAACAGTAATAATAATTTCATATATTTCTATAAATTTATATAGACTTTTAAGGAGGAATGTTTCGAGAAATACCACAATTTATTTATATATAAATCTCTTAATATAAATTGATAGATAAGATATCATATTATTAATAGTATCAGAATAACGATTAAATGGTATCTCCAAACATCTTAAATTAGCTTTTTGATGTATGTGATGAATTATAATTTCTAAAAAATAAAACTTTATAACATAAAAGAGAAACTACCCTTGATGAAATATTTATGTTTATAGATAGAAGAAATAATAAAATGAAAATAATATTAGAGATAATCTTAATTTTTATTTTTTATTACTTTTTTTTTTAATTTTATTAGTAGATATTCTATTCTACTTAAAAAATTATAAAATTGACCTTTATTTTCAAATTTATTTAGCCATTTTTTATGCTAACATCCCACTTATGATATGATTAATTTAACATAATTTTTATATAGAAGAGAATTAGTATTAAGATAAAATTTGATATTAAAGTTAAGAAAAATATAAATATTTGTAATAAAATTGAAAAAAACCTAAAAAGTTAGAATAATCCAAAAATCATAAGTTATTTTTAAAAATAATATTTCTGAACTGTTTAAATGACGTTAAAAGTAACTCGATGACGAGTTTAAAAAAATTAGTTACTTTTATATACTTATTAGAATATATTAATAACTTAATATTTATCTATTCGTCTAAATTTATAAATTTTTTAAATTAAATAAATTAAAATAAACTATACCGTGTCACAAAAATAACTAAAAAATATATATTAATTATAAATTTTAATGTGTATATCATATAAGACATGCCAATATCTTGCTGGAGAGGGTATCGGATCAGCAATGGATATTCCTCAATCAAAGCAAAATAATGAATTTCACATTGACTTTGTTGGTCTTGATAGGACAGTCTAAAATTATAGCATAATAATATTATTAATAATAATATTATTATTATATTATTATAATAATATTTAAAGATATTTCATGTCGCATGGATCCAAAATCACATAATGCCATCTTATCTTGTTCAGTAATGTGAAATGAGGATCGCAAAAATATTAAACTTTTTAATTTTTTTTTATTTTGAAGTACTCTTAAATTTATTTTTTTTGTAATTACAGTAAGCAATTATATTATTTAAGAAGATAGGCATTGTATTTCACGAATTCGAGTTATCTTATAGATTAAAGGGTCGTAAATTTGATCTTCACACTGGATCGATTTGATGTGGATCTGATTTTTATAATCTCGAATATAAACCTTACACAATACAACTGAAAATAAGATGTCAAATGACGGTAAAAAGTACTCTCACAACTAAAAAAGATACGGCGGAAGCAATTTTTATCGTCGTCTGATCTATCGCTTCCCATTGTGTTGTGCAAATTAAATTCGAGGTTATAAAAATCAAATCCGC
>JAOVVI020004216.1:0-17932 GCA_028571085.2 Nepenthes alata | reverse complement strand
ATCACTATAAATCAATGACTATACAAAAATTACTAACGACTGTATAACATTTATAAGATAGTCGATACTCATAAGCTTGATAAACAACTAACTCTGTAATCTTGTGATATATTACCATCCTTAATGTTTAAGTATCAAACTCAACTCAGATAATTAATATTTTCATTATTCTTTTAAGATAATATTAGAATATGTCATACTTATATTCCTATGATCCATCTGGGATCCACATCCATAAAGGGCCTGAAATACTCTTTATCAAATTTATATATCAAACTCAATACCCATCTATATAATATCTGTTGATATCTCAATATACAATATTTACAGAACTATAAGTATCACTCCATGAATATAAATTTCAATCTATTAAGATATGAAAATCAGTATTGAATAACTATAAATTATCCCAAAATTTAACAGGTTTTATATTATTTTAGATCATAATATTTTCATATAATATATTTTATCTTAATTATAAATACTAAGAAGGTAAAGTACATGATTTAAAGCCCATTAAGTCATACGATCCAAACGCAATGCCACCTATATATAAGTCTAAAATTAGACCAAAACACATTTAGATGCTTGGGCGTTCAAGGGTCCACTTGTACTTCTCCTTGCACACCAGCTAGTAAGATTTTAGCTAATTATCATGAAAGTATATTCCATTTTATAACTATTGAACAAAATTTGTGGGTTCTTGATAATGTCTGAATCGATCGGACTAATTATAAATGGTCTAACCGAGAGGATAAGAATGCCTCAAATGATCAATGATGCATTAACCTCCACAGAAACATGGATTAGCCTAATTTATAAGGATAAAATACTTGAAATTTACTCTCCAAATTTCATTCCCGAAGCTGCACAATAGCAGTAGTAGCTTTAGCAAACTATTCAAGAGTCAAAATTTATCACATATTCGTCAATTAATTTATGTATCTTTGGTATCAAAATCACATTTTATCATTGTAATATTAAATTTAGTATATTATAGTATAAGAATAGTAAATTTATTATCAAGAACACTTCAATTTATTATAGAAATGATTTGCTCGAAAACACCTAAAGCCTCAACTAGAGGTGAACCGAGTAGATTTCATTGCTCATCAACTTATTTTCTCCACTCGATTATTACAATTTTGGAGAATCAAAATAACATCTTCTTCCTTGCACTCTTATTATTCACGCGATTTTTAGGGCATTTATGGTCTCAAATAGAAGCTTATTTCCTTTGCAATTTACTTATTACATTAATATAAGATCTAAACAATAATCTAGTGATTTAATTATTCTTTAAATTTTAGTTTGTTTGGAATCCAAGCATGGTCTAGGAAGTTGAAAACAGTGTTCAAATAGTAGAAGACATGGATTTAAGCAAATCTTATGAGTCGATAAATACACCATAAGATGCTACGATTATAAAAAAAGAAAAAAAAGGAGAAATTTTACTTGTCTTAAGGCACATAAAAACAGTGAATCAACAAGCATAAATTATGAACAAGTTAAATGAAGAGGGTGGGGTGACTAGGGGAAGGACACTTAACACTTAAAATGACAAGTTAATTATAAATAAATTGGTAAGACTTAGCTCATGAATAGGGGCAGCCCAAATGAAGTGGAAGAGAGAACAATCAAGGCATTCACAAGTTAAATTAAAGTCTATGATAATTATAATTTTAATAATAACCAGAAGTAAAACACATACATGAGTGTGGTTGAAATGATGAGAAAAGGAGAGGCATGAGTTATAAAATATCTAGTTATATTAAACACATTTCACATTTTTATTTATAATTTGGTCTTACCTTAATATTTAGTGCATTAATTAATTAATTAATTAATCACTTTTTAATTGCACACACAAGCACCAAATAGAGTCACATAAATAACTAATTAATATACCAATGCACCAAAAATGGCTATTGAATGATGCGAGTTTCAAATTAAAAAGTTCGAGACAAAACCTTCAACTAATAAGTTATGGGGCTATCCCTTCGATTAGACAGGTCTTTTGGGATGGGCTCTCCCTCTGGCTTATGCTCGCATCAAATGTTGCTTTCATTGAGAGCAATCCCGGCCCAAAGAGGACTTTCTGTGGAGGGTTCTGACCGGAAAGGGTTACCTGCGGAGGGGCTGACCTGTTGTCGGTGCGCCGGGGCAGAATAAAGAGTTGCAAAGTGAAAGCCGCCGAGTGAAGTGTCGTAGAGTGTAGCCGCCGAGGTCGTGGCTGTTGAAGGAGGGAGGAATGATACGAGTCCCACATTGGAAAGCTTAAGGTAAAACCTCAAACTTATAAGTTAGGGGGCTATACTTTCTACTAGACCGGTCTTTTTGTATGGGCTCTCCCTCTGGCTGATACTCGTATCAATTGCTAACAGGAAAATTACCAAAATATGCTTTTGAGGGTCCCGTAAATCTAATATGATCGGTCTCTTTGAAAAGTTAGTCTAAACTCATATGTAATTATTAATATATTAATTATCGTTATTAATAATCCTTTTAAGGTTACAAGTTCAATAAATCTGAATTAAAATACTAAAGTGCTATATTTACCATTTTAATATTATCATTTAGATAGACATCACAAGGCATGATTTATAAAATCTCTAATTGTATTAAATACATTTCATAATTTAATTTACAGTTAGGTCTTACGATAATATTTAGTATAGTAATTAATTAATTACTTTTTAGGCACACATACATATACATAATAAAATTATGTCAATAACTAATTAATATATTAATGCATAAAAATGACTACTAATTGTTAATGGAGAAATTATCAAAATAGCTCTATGATGATCTTGCAAATTCGACATGGTCCATATATTAATAAAGTTAGTATAAACTCACCTATAATTATTGATTTATTAATTATTATTAGTAATTACTCTCTTAAAATAGTATAATAAAAATATAAAATTTAATTATATAAATTAAATAAAATTTATTTAAAAATAATAATAAGTAAATAAAAATAAAAATATGATAATAAGTATTCATCAACAATTCATATAGAGGCTAGTGCATGAGAAAGCCATGCAAAAGCTTTGTCCTTTTTTGACAAAAAATATATATTCATCAACAATATACATTCACTTATCGTTGTACAAGACCTAGGCTGAAGTCTCGCGACTAACTCAAACTCAAATTTCTTGTTATTTAAATTGAATTTCAATTTAAATATATATCAAAATATATAATATATCTATGCTTATTCTTTGTATACGATGCTTATCAAGATTTTTTTTAAAAAAATAAAATAATATAAATTTTACATATTGATGGATCTGGTATTATGGGCCGACCCAGAGTCTGAATTATAGCGGATCTGTGGCTCAATAGAGTTTCCTCTAAACCCAAGGCCCAACCGGTACAATGGATAGCCAAGGTGTGCCGGCTTGGCATTGTTCGGCAATGAGTGGGTGATTAGGGTTGCACATTGCTGCACCCGTGATTGCTCTTCATGCACAGCCGCCGACACCCCAACAATGTAACGTGTGCGGAACATGCCATAATGCGACCACGACAGTTACTTTAACAGCTCAACAAAATATTTTTAGATTATTGTCCAGAATTACGTATCTCCTCAGGATGACAGTTACGACTCTGTAAATTTTTTTAAAATGTAATTATCATACGATGACTTCTATGATCGTCCCAAAAAAGGAAAAAATACTCACAAATAGTCATAGTTGTCATAATAAACACCCGTGATCGTTGAGACAGTCAGCAAATCAGTGGGAATGGCTATTGCCAACCACGATACCTAAGGAAGGTTAAACTAACTCTAACACTATAAATACCTCTTCAATCATGTGGAAAAGGAAACCGAATAATTTTTACTCTTGAGCACTCCTGAAGGATGGAAGAGTTCTCTCTCTCTCTCAATCCACTCAGCACACGAATGCACTTCCTCCATTATCAAGTCGCTCCCCTGCCAAGCACACCATTGAAGCCCAATCATTCATCTCAAAGTTGCTCCTCTATCGAGCGCACCGTTAGAACCTAATTCTCCGTTTCCAAGTCTCTCCCTTATCAAGTGCATTGTTAGAACTCAGTCTTCCATCTTTAAACCACTCATCAGTTGAGCACACCGTTGAAACTCAATCCTCTATCTTTCTAAACTATCCCTTAATTGAGTGCACCTGTAGGAGCTCAATCCTCTATCTTTTTAAGCCGCTCCCTGACCGATCGTACTCAAACACTCAATCCCCCATTATATGTATCCACGTATCATTTATTTACTTCTCATATTTTTTTATCTATTTAAAAAAATTTCTAACTTAAACGTTGGAAGATATACTGAGGAATAAATTTTCGCCATTCTCTTATTTCTCGTTTGTTAGTTGTGATGTATAGGATTTAAATTTAAAATAATAATGATCGAATCTATTTTAATTTGACCTGTTAAAAAAATTAAGTAACTCTCTAATCCGTTCAATATTTTAAATTCAGAGACTTATCGCATAGAAATAATTATTAAAAATAAGTAGCAGTATTGATTAATACAATTATTTTGCATGAAAGTCAATATAAAAAGTGAGACAGAATAATTAATATTTTTAATATATTTATATATAAAAATATTTATATTAAAATTATGAAAAGTATTTATAGGTCTCATTTTGTTTTAGTTTTATCTTTTTTATTTTTCCCTGTATGTAAATTTTAATAATTTTAGTACAGGTAAGTGTATTATTTAGTATCTAAACATTATTTCTCATATAAAATTCAAAGATTTTTAATTTCAAATGTTAGTACATTTTTATTGGTTAAAATATTATATAAAGTAAAAATATTTAATCGTTATAATTCCTAAGCACAAGATTAAATTTTTATAATATTTATATATATAATAAAAAATTATATATAACCTGACATAAAATATGCTATTTAAAATAATAATTATTAATCACGTAAGCTTTTTTAATCTTAGTGGAGGCATCAAGAACGACGGCAGACTGAAAGAGGTTTAAATGTATGTACGTCGGGCTGGCACCGTCGCCGTGATGTCCATCGCTCTTCGATTTCGAATCCACGTCGTTTGCGCAGATAATCTTGAAACTAAGCAGACGGATTCGAGAGCTAGGGCGTGAGATCTGATCGATTGCAAATGGGCTGCTAGGATTTACGACATCCGGAAAGTGGTCAGAGTATGTGAGAGTGAAAGGCTCATTGCAAATAGGTGGACAGCGAAAGGTTTCGATTTTTGAAATGAATTGATTTGAAGGCCTATTGATTGGATTGGAGAGTTGGTTATTCAAGTTCTTGAATTTGCAAATGTGAATTTCGGACCAATAATCAACCCCGAATCGTGTCATGTATGAATACGTTTCCTAAAATGGAATCGAATTGGTAATTTGGCAGCTCGGACTGATTTTGTTGATTCAAAATCCAAAGATTATTGATTGCGAGTAGAAATGCTGCTCTCTCTTCCTCCTCTGGCTACTGCACACCTAACAAAGCTCCAGAAATCTTACTCAACCACATCAGAGGCCACTCCAAACGATCTTCTATACAATTTCAACTCTCCATTTGAGCTCAAACAGCTCCACGCTCACCTCATCAAAACCAACACTCCTCCCTCTCTTCTCTGTCTGACAAGAATCGCCTCAGTTTGTGCTGTCACCCCTTCTTTTTCGTACGCCCACCAAATCTTCGAACGCGTCGAAAAGCCTGAAATTTTTATCTGGAATTCCTGTTTGAAAGCACTTGCTGAGGGCGATTCTCCAACCGATGCAATCTTGCTCTTCTGTCGTCTGCGCGAGTTTAATGTGTGCCCTGATTCGTTCACCTGCTCTTTTGTACTCAAAGCTTGTACAGCATTATTGGACATTTTACACGGTAGAATTGTTCATGGATTTGTTGAGAAGCTCGGGCTTCGGCCTGATGTATTTTTGGAGAATTCTATTATTTATTTTTATGCTTCTTGTCGGGCAATTGATGATGCCCGGGTGTTATTCGACAAAATGCCTGAACGAGATGTTGTGACTTGGAATATATTGATTACCCAGTCGGTGAAGAGAAGTGATGCTGATGAAGCTTATCGTTTATTTACCCGGATGCCTGAGAGGAGTGTGAGGTCATGGACGGCTATGATTGCTGGGTTTGTGCAATGTGGGAAGCCGAAAGAGGCTATTGATCTATTCACCCAGATGGAAGAGCAGGGATTGTTGCCTAACGAAGTGACGATCGTGGCCGTTCTTGCAGCTTGTGCTGATTTGGGTGCACTTGATCTCGGCGGGAGAGTTCATCAATACTCGGACCACTGTGGATATAGGAGAAATGTTCGCATCTGTAATACTCTGATCGACATGTACATCAAATGTGGTTGCTTGGCCGATGCTCGTAGAGTTTTTGAGGAAATGGAGGAACGGACTATTGTGTCGTGGTCAGCGATGATCGGAGGGCTTGCAATGCATGGCCAAGCCGAGGAAGCTTTAAGCCTCTTTTGCAAGATGACCCAGAATGGCATAACGCCTAACGGCGTCACCTTTGTCGGGATTTTGTATGCTTGTAGTCATAAGGGATTGGTAGATGAGGGGCGGAAGTTCTTTGACAGCATGAGCTCTGATTATGGAATAATTCCGAAGATCGAGCACTATGGTTGTATGGTCGATCTCTATAGCCGAGCTGGATTCCTCAAAGATGCTCATGAGTTCATAAAAAAGATGCCTATTCGGCCGAATGGCGTGGTGTGGGGCGCTCTTCTAGGTGGATGCAGGGTCCATAAGAACATTGAATTGGCTGAAGAAGCAATTGGACACCTTTTTGAGTTGGATCCACTTAATGATGGATACTATGTTGTTTTGTCCAACATTTATGCAGAAGCTCAAAGATGGGAAGATGTAGCTAGAGTGAGGAAATTGATGAGAGATAAGGGACTAAAGAAGACTCTTGGGTGGAGTTCGATCACTGTAGATGGAGTCGCCCATGAGTTTACGGCTGGGGATTTGACCCATCCAAATGCTGAGGAGATAATTGCAGGATGGGAAAAATTGCTGCCAGAAATGAAACGTATGGGGTATTCACCAAATACAGCAGTAGTCCTTTTGGACATGGATGAAGATGAGAAAGTGAGAGTTTTGTTTCGGCACAGTGAAAAACTTGCGCTTGTTTTTGGGCTACTGAATACTCCATCGAAAACATCAATTCGGATTATGAAGAATCTTCGTGTTTGTGAAGATTGTCATGCTGCTTTTAAACTACTATCAGCCATCACGGATAGAGAGATTGTTGTACGTGATAGGAATCGATACCATTGTTTCAAAGATGGGTTTTGTTCTTGCAGAGATTACTGGTAGCGACCTGGTTTTGGTAGCATTTTACTGCAGATGACGCAAGCACATCCTTCACTTATTTGAACAAATGTCTTCTGATGTGAATATCATATAAAGTCTTTATTCTTGAGTATAATGTTTTGTAAACTAAAGTGGATGCACTGATTTTTTTGACACAGTGAAAAATGAAAATGGGTCTTACAAATTGCAGTCTGCTTCATTCTGTTTTAGAGGAACAGTTTCGTGTTTCACTGTGAACAAAGACAATATTTTATTTTTTTTTTTCATTTTGAGAAATTTAAACATAGTTCTTTGGAATTTGTTTAGTATTTTATGACTCCTCTGTCTGTCAAATCCCTCAGACTTTATTGTCGGGGTCACTCTCTTGTGATATTTGTATCCGCGGACTTATGAAGACAAATGGACGCAAACTTTTGGAGAAATCCTGGAATGTCCGTCCTCGGGGTTGCTGGAAGAATTGGACGAGGACTATCAGTGGCATCTTGTCAAGAGGCTGAATTGGACGAGGACTACTTCAAAGGCATCATGTCCGAGTGGTGACATGGACGAGGACGCTGGAGCCTAGGCGTTGACTTTCTTACTCACGTAGGCCTGCTGCAGCGGTGTGTTGCAGGTGGGCAGTTGACCTACTCTGATTGGTGATTCAGGCGGCTTCAACTCCCAATGTGGCAGGCCTGCCATCCTGGCACGCGGGGCGTGCGCTTGCCATGGCAGGCCTAGGGGGCGTAGTCCTGCCACCCTACCGGCAGTAGGATGGCTGGGCGGTCAGCCACGTGGCAACCCCTGGTGCTATAAATATGGCTGTTGCGTGAGAGCGAAAATTGAGCGAGAGCGAGTGAGTAAGAGAGAGGAAATGTGCAAGCAAGATTGGGTAAACAATCTTGGGAGAGCAAAAGGGCTATTGTGAAGGAAAAGAGGAGTACACCACCGGTGAGAGAAGAAAGAAAAGAAAAATTAGAGTGAAAAGAAGGGAAGTGTTCTTCTTGGTTTGCTCTGGAGAGTTTTTCTATTTGACTTCTTGGGTGTGTAGCGGATACTCTATTTTGGAGGTTTGTAACCTTTTTCACATGGTGGATTTGCTGTTGCCTCTGCTCCCGTGATTTTTCCTTTCGGTTTCAGAAGGATTTTCACGTTAAATCTGGTGTATTCTCTCGGTTTCTGTTTTTTCTTGTTGGCTGTCCGTCCGAGCGCTGTCCCTGTATCCGAGTGTCTTGTCCTCTCGACCGTTGCACTCAGGAGCATTCTATCCTAGCGCCATTTTTGCCCCAACATTCATGATTTGGATTCAGGATTTATAAATTGAAATTGAATTTGCTGACCACAACTGACATCAATTTGACTGCTCAAGAGTTTTGTCATGTTTGGTCAGCCAGAAAACTGGGGAGCTCCCCATATTTTCTTGTCACTGATTCAGTCTCAATTCTACTTGTTTTTTTTTTTTTGACCTTTTTGTTTTCTGGCCAATGACAATATAAGATAATATTTAATTTATTTATATTAATTTTTAATATATGAATGTATCAATCAAATATTAGTCACTTTTGTATCAACTTATAATTTACTAAATATATTTTTTTACTTTTGATACCATTATCCGAGGCAAATATGGTTTGATTAGTCTTAATCCTAATACCAATACTTTCATGGCTGCTCCATCTGCATGTCAAGAAACAATGTGCAAGCTGCAAATTTTGGCCTGATTGTGCCTAATCTGCCCTGAACCCCCAATATGTCAGAAGCTTCCATGATCTTGGTGCTACAGAAATTCCCTTCATACAGTAGTTATTGACTGGTTTCTTGAGGAAATGTTGATCACAAATTCACAATTTCTAATACCAGGCATAAACTGCTCACCCAGGAAAAAAAATAAGAAAAAAAGCTGGAAATTCCAATGCATGCACATAAGTAAAAAAAGAAAAAGAGATTGGGAAAGAGTCTTAACTCAATAAGGATTAGGGACTGATCTGTTTATAATCTTTTTAGTAAAAAGGCTTCCATATTTATCTAATTATTAAAATTAAAAGCTATGTGGACACAACAAAGGGAGGATAGGAAAAACTACAAGCCCAAAACCTTCCACACTTCTTTCTAAATGGAGATAAAGAGAAGAAAATACAAAAAAAATGTTAAACCAAATGCACTGCAAAAAAGATTCTAAATATGAGTAGACTTCATTGGATTCAAGAAGAAAAAAATAAAAAAAAACAGGAACAAAACAAAATAATGAGTTTCTAACTCTAGTTTCAGATAAGCTTCTACTAATTATGATAAATTATAAAAATTAAACAATTATTTAAAATTAATTAATATAATAATTATTTATTTATTTATTAAATTTTTAATTTTAACCATTTAATCAATATGACAGATTTTCTATTAAAAGGCCCATAACAGTCCTCGATGATAATAATCTTTCTGACTTGCCCAGCTCATAATTCAACCATAAACCACTCATTATTGAGCTAGTTGATGATCTAGCTTGCTATGCTGATTTGTTGCTGTCCAAATAAGTCAGCAAGGTGTGCTGAAGGCTGTTGCCCGACAGTTTATGTAAAAATTTTTTTAATAAGATTTAAATTTTAATTTTCATAATCTTTGCTATTATGTTTTTTTCAAAACAAATAACATATAAAAAAATCAATTATGGCATCTACATCCATAAAGTCTTTAATTTAAAGGAATAACATGTAGAAATAATTCATTAATTTGTTCATATCTCAAAAAATCAAAAAATAATTTCTCTTTTTTTTTTCTCAAAATATGTTTTCAATATAACGAAGAGAATGCATTTTTTTTTTCTTTAGAAAGGAAATCATTTTTAAAATATTATAGTTGTTGTGTCATCAGATCTGAATTATAGTACGGATTAATGAGTCAATATTTATTTGTCGGGTTTGAAACGGATCCGATTTTCGTACACTGTTAATCTAAATCTTCTGCAACACAACAAAGTACAATTAAAGGATTGACGAGACTCATTTTCCGGTATATTCTCCAATATTCAAGTCAGAATCCTTCTTTGAGGAAAGAAAAATGAAAGGATATAAGTAAAAATATTTGTAAAAATAATTTTGTTGTGATTTGTGCTTTTTTGAAAGCATTTTAGAGAGAATGTGTGTGCGCTCTTAGTGTCTTTAATTTGTATTTTATTTGGATAAGCGTCGTCCCCTCTTCTAGTTGAAAATGATGACTTTCTATAGAAGTTAGGGGCAGTCAATTTTTTATGTCAACTATTTAAAAAATTGTGAGGTGGATAAGATTCCGCTCAACTGATGGTTCCAATCAACAGCCGAGACCGTTGTGTTCAGTGAAGAACGAAAAATTGCTTCGGCGGTTGGCATTGGTTTCATTTTTCCTCAAAGAGCGAACTACTCGAATCAAGTCGACTGGTACATCCACTGATTTGGGTCGCATGGGCCAACTGGGTCTCCATATTTTACAGGCCAAATTCCTAGGGGGATTCTTCCTCTTTGACCGTTAGTAACAATATCCAGTACTAGCACCCTTGCCAAGAGGCTTGAAATTCAGCCTTCTGGTATAAAGTCAGACGGCATTCATTGGTCCAAACCCATACTCTTAGTCCAATAGACTTTGTTGGCTGGTTAGATAATGACTTTTAATCTGAAGAGCTTCATTAGACAAGGGCTATCAATCCGACGGATTCTATCTGTGCCGTAAGTAGGAGTATTAAATGCGAATCTCTTTGAGTTTCATGCCGTTCTTGAAAATGTACCAGTTATAATTACTAACTTCGAGCAATTTGACGTATTGTCGTGCCTATGGGGTGCCGACACATATCATTTGTCATGACAGGGCGCGTCTTTTTAAATTTTCATCTCAATGGCATCATTTCAACTCGCAGGCCTTGGCTATAAATTGGCCCAAATTCTTCGATTCCACATTTTCTAAAACCCTTCGTTTCTTAGCTCTCTTTCAAAATCCTTTCGCTACTTTCTTCATCTCTAAAACCCTTCTTCAATAGCTCCTAGTATCAATGATATTAAGTTGGTCCTTAACTTTGGTGACGTCGGCCACCTCCGAGCTCGGTATAGGATTTTGAACTCATAGGTGTATCTCCTGCTTGGAGTCGGTGGTAGAGCCCCTTCTCCACCAGAAAGTTACATCACCGTCTATGAGACTCATATGAAAGGTGGTCTCCGTTTTCCTTTGGTGCTAGAATTGTACAGAAAAATGGTGGCCATTCACATTCCGATCACTAGACTGCAACCTAACACAGTCAGGAATTTAGTTTCTTTGTGTATTTTTTGTTCATATTCACGGCCTAGTATTGGACACTAAGGTTGTGAAAGTTATTATTCGATCTCATCATGGAGCTGACTAGATTTTGGTCTCTCCACGGCCTGATTTTGAGTTGAGTGGGAGAAAACCCTGACTCAAGAAAGAGATAGAAAGAGCGGTTCTTTTATTTGGTGGTTTCCTCTGGATGGGAACTCTCCAACAAATGGGGCCATATCTCTTCATTTTTTAATACTTGAATAATGGAGTATGAGATAGAGTTAGCCAATGCGTTGACAGATCTTCTTAAAGAAAAAGTCGACGGCTTCAATGAAAATAAGAAGAATTGATGGCTGCTGGCTGAGTCTCTTACTCTGGCCAAATGAGAGCCTATACTGGTGGGGTCGGACGCTCCCCCAATACCTTCGATTCACAAAAGGGAATATAAGAGGAAACAAAGGCCTCTTCAAATAAAAGAGTCGTTGGCCCAAGCTCCTAAGTGTAAAGAGGCCTCAGCCAGGTTCTCCTCTGAAGATGACGCCACTATTGATCAGCTAATAAGAAGGAAGAGGTTGTCGGTGAGTGTGGACCTCGCTTCTACATCCTCCCTAGCCGAAGCCTCTGAGGTCGTCAGGCCAGATGGAAGTTGCAAGCCTTTGGAGTCTACTTCTGAGGTTAGAGTCGAAGATGTTACAATCTCTACTCCAACATTTACTTCATTTGGGGTGCCGGCCGTTCTGCCACCACTGTCCGAGGAGCTCCTACCCGACATTCCTACAATCTTTGCTGATTGTGCTTATTGGATTAGTGAGACTCAATCTGATGAGGTCGAGGAGGTGCCTCTGATCGAGTTCTTGGTGGCTAGCATCCTTAAGATGGTTACCTCAAACCTTCATGCTTATATTGCTGAGGTATCTTCTCCCAATCCCCCAACGTCCAAGGCCAGAGTTGATGATGAGGCCGAGGGACGAGTCATGGTAGCAAACGTGCCTTTCTTGGAGGCCCCAATGTTCGAGGCTGAGTTGGAAGCAGCAGTCATAACATCTAGTTCTGAGACCCCAATGCTTCTCGCCGAGGAAATGTTTTTTCCAGAGGAGTCAATGAGGTGGCCACTGTAGAACCCTTGGAGCCTGAGGTCCATGAGGCTTTGGAGGTTCCCACAAGTGATGTTTCGTCAGGGAGCTCCTCTATCTCTAAGGTATTGGCCGAACATTTCCTTAGTTCTTTTATTTTTTTTCTTCATAACTTCTAACTTGCTCTCTTCTTTGTAGTTTCAAGAATTGGCCCATCGTTTTGCCTCCGCTACTGACCATTTGGCTCATAATTATGTCTAAAATGAGAAGTTCTTGGTTTCAGAAGGGCATGTTTTTTGACTTAAACGTGAGTTATCTAAGATGAAATAGAAATATGCCCTTCTTCGAGACCAAAATTTCAAGTTAGAGAGTGAGTTTTTGGTGTCTATTAGTCTGAATGACATCAGGTGGGTCATGGAGTGTAGGTATTGGGACGGTATCGGCCTCTGTTGACACATCATCAAAATGGTGGCTCCTTCAGATATGTTGTATCTTCCCAAGACAATGTGGACTCTTGGAAGCCTCTATCGGAGACTTTGCAACCTCGTCCTCCTCTAAAATAAATATTTATATTTTTTATTATTATTTTTATTTTTATTATACTTGTAATTGTAACATTTTGTTATAATAAAATGAAATTTTTTATTATTGTGTTAATGATTCTTTCTCTCTCTTGGTTGTTTATACTTATACACACACACACACATATATATATATATATTGGCCGGACATTATATACTTAAATGCCGGGCTCTTAAGATTACTTAAACAATCATCCATGCATGGTCTCTATCTCTCAGAAATGTCAAAGGGTATCAGAGTTCTCGTGTGTTCAATTTAAGTTTAATGGACCATGGTTAGTTGATGATAATACCTTCGAGATCTTTGTATTCGTGCTTTTAAAGAAGCCCGTTAAGTTTTTAATCTTCGACTTCATTAGGGCCGCTTGGTTCCATGACCAAGTTTTAACAACATGGCCTCATTCGAGCTGCTTGATAATGTAACCAGATTTTATTGTCCACCAAGTGGGCTTGTGGGGTAGGTAAACGGATCTCACCAATTTAGGGGAAGTTTAGGTTATACAATTTTATGAAATAACAAAAAATACTAATATGAATAAATAATAAATAATTATTTTATTAATAAAATGTCACAAAGTTAGCAAGCATATCAAATGATATAAACTGATCTTACATGGTCATAAGTACATTCACTGATAGTATTTTTTGTGGTGAGAGGCATTCCAATTCTGAAAGGTTAGTTTGTCATTTTGAATATGTAACTTGTACACCCTATTGCGAAGAAATTGTTGAGACCAGAAACAATCCCTCCTAATTAGGTGAAATCTAGTTTCGGTCAGTATTCTTGCCAGTAGCTTCAATGCTTCGTAACACTAAGTCTCCCACTTCAAATTAGCACACTCTCACTTTCATGTAATAGTATCTAATAATCTTTTACTGATAAGCTATCGTCTGTAATCGCGCCAAGTCTCGGGTTTCTTCAAGTATATCAAGATTCTCCCAGAGCCTTTGTGAGTTGTTGAGTGAGTCAAAACATTCAACTTAGAGATTGGACAGTCATACCTCTGTTAGTATCACGGCCTCGGTCTCATAGCGTAGGCCAAATGATGTGTCTTGGGTCGGCTCTTTTGGTGTTATCTTATATGACTATAAGACAGATGGCAGCTTGTTCACCCATGAGCTCCCAACACTTTCAAGCTTTGTCTTCAAACCGTACAGTATTGTGCGGTTAATAATCTCCACTTATCTGTTGGTTTGTAGGTAGGCAACGGATGTATGACTAACCTTATCCTTAAATTAGCATAATACTTTGTAAAACGTTTGCTAGTTAACTAGGTCTCATTGTCAATCACTATGACTTCGGAGATACTAAATCTACACTCGATACTCTATCGGATGAACTCGGTCGCATTCTAATTAGTGATCTGAGCTAGTGGGATGGTCTCGACACATTTTGTTAAATAGTTGATCCTAATAATCACAAACTTCCTCTGTCCGGACACAACTGAAAGGGGTCTGAGGATATTGAGCTCCTATTGTGCGAATGGTCAGGGTGACTGTAGAGCTTAGAGCTTTGTCAATGACTGATGGGTAAGGTTTTCATGTATATGGCAATTCTCACATTTTCGTTTAAAGTCTATGGCAATGTGTTTCATGGTAGGCTAGTAGTGTCATTATCTCATGAGTTTGAAAATATTATTCTTACCCCCAATATGGGATCCATAGATGCCGAGATGTACTTTTCCGAGGGTATAGTCAGTCTCTTTTGGCGTGAAACACCGTAGGTATGGGATGGTGTACCCACGTCCATATAACTTCTCATCCATAATGGTATACCAACCTGTTGTATTTTTCACACGCTTGGCCTCATTCGAGTTCTCTGATAATGTGTCATCGAACAAGTATCTCATATAGAGAGTCATCCAATTATCAGCATCGATTATCTGCATTATTTCTTACTCCGGGTCACCCATACTGGGAACTTTGAGGATTTTGCGCATTTCTCAAGCATATTACTCGGGGTCCTTAGTCACTGCAACTCTTACTAGTCAGTCGACTTTTTCATTCTTTTATCTTAGAATGTGGATCACCTCCACATTATCAAATACTGAAGTCAGGTCTCAGACTTTTGATAGATATTTGGAAAGCTGCTAGTTACAAGCCTCAAAATTTTCTTGGAATTGATTAATAACCAGTTCTGAGTAATTGTAGATGATTAGGTTTTTGGCTGAGCACTCTTTTTCTAATTTAAGTTTGACACGTAGTGTTTCGTACTTTGTGACATTATTGGTTGCCAAAAATCTGAGGGTTATTAAATATTTTATCTCTGACTTATTAGGAGTTCTCAGGACCATGTCGACACAATGAGGCCTTGCATCAAAGAACCATCCACGCTGGAGTACTTTGCTGACCGTCGGCTTCAATAAGGTTGAGGGTTTCTAGAGTTGGGGTTATTTCAACGACAAATTCAGCCAATGCCAGACCTTTTAAAACCTTCATCGATTGGAAATTCACGTCGAACTCATTGAACTCAATGGCCCATTTAACAAGTTGTCTTGACATGTTTGGTCTCTACAATGTTTCATTTAATCGCTAGTCCATCAGGACAATAATTTTATATGCCTGAAAATATAGTCAGAGTTTCTAGGTAGAATACATAAGCGCCAGCGCCATCCTCTACACATGAGAATAATGGGTCTCTGGGTTGTTTAAGATCTTACTAACATAGTACACAGGCCGTTGCTCGTCAGATTGTTATCAAATCAGGACTGAGCTTAAGGCGGTGTTGGAAAGAGTAAGTTACAAATACAACTCCTCATCTTCTTGAGGGGAAGAGAGAAGTGGTGGGTTCGACAGAACTCATTGAGCTCTCGGAACGTAACTTCGCAGTCAGTCGTCCATTGAAAATAGGCTGCCTTCGTTCCCCTCAAAACTTTGAAGAAAGGCAAATACCTTTTGGCTGGCTTAGCCAAGATGCGGAAGAGCGCTGCCAGTCTTCTAGTTCGCTTCTGGATTTCTTTCACAGTTCGAGATGAGTTCATGTCAAAAATTACTCTAATCTTTTTAGTGTTTGCTTCAATTTCTTGATGTGAAATAATGAAACCCAAAATTTTTTTTGAGGTCACCCCGAGCATACACTTTATCGGATTGAGTTTCATTTGGTGTGCTTGAAGGACATTTAACGCCTCGTCCAGATCGCGAATATGGTCGTCAATCGTTGTACTCTTAATGAGCATGTCATCCACATAAACTTCTATTTTCATCTGATCTGGACTTCAAACACTTTATTGACAAGTCGTTAGTAGGTGGCACCGGCATTCTTTAGTCTGAAGGATATAACTTTATGATAGTATGTTCCTTAATCGGTCATGAACGACGTATGCTTATCGTCCTTTGAGCTCATCCGAATTCGGTTGTAGCTTGAATATGCGTTTATGATGCTCAACGGTTCGTGTTCGGACGTTGAGTTTACGAGTAGATCAATTCTTGGTAACGAAAAGCTGTTCGTCAGACATGTTTTATTGATGTCGGTGAAATCAACGCATATCATTCACTTCCTGTTATTCTTCTTAACCGTGACCACGTTAGACAATTAATCTTGATATTGAACTTTCCTATTAATCCAGCATCGAGCAATCACCTCCTCACGAATGACAACCAGTTTTTCAATCAAGTAATTCCTTTGTCTCTGCCAGACAGGTTTATGACCGGGATCTATACCCAACTTTTAAACCATTATTCTAATCGGTATTTTTGGCATGTCGCTAGGTGTCTAAACAAAAACGTCAAAATTCTGTCGGAGAAAATCGATAAGTTGGCTTCGAAGGGGCTCTAGCAGTAAACTTCTTATTTGAATGCACTTATCTTGATCATTGGGGTCTAAAGGGATCCGGTCCATAGATTCTCTAGACTGAGCTTGCAATAAAGTAGTTTTGACACGAAAGTCAAGGTCCTCTATTGGTAGACTGGGGGGTGTATGAATCATTTGGGAAAATTAGCATATCTGCTCGATCATCTGGTCACCAAGGACTTCTCCATGATCGAAGTCGCTGCCCAAAAGTCATTAAATAGGGGCACCCGATGATAGCATAGTAGACCAAAAGAAGGTCTACTATTAAGAAAGAAAGTATCTTGGTGGCCATCCTTGGATAGGTGCCCAGTGTAACTTTATTCTGGACAACCCTCGAATAGGTACTGGTTCATTGTCAAATTCGTACAGGGGTCCATCGGTGGTTTTCATTTGACTTTTTTTTAATCCCAATTTAAAGTACGCATTAAGATAAAATAAAATTTTTAAACATTTATTATCAATAAATACTCATTTCAACTGATAGTCCACACTACTATTAAAGATAAGTGTGGTTACAACTAAGGGATTAGAATGTAAAAACATTACATGTGCCATATTTTTGTTACTAAAACTAATGACGTCATCCCTAACTTCTACCATTGGCTTCTTGTGGCCGGTGGCCATTCTTGAGCTCTCCAGAATGTCATCTCGTGTTGGATGTATCGTAATCATGTTTATAACTCCAACTGCTACTCGGTTTCATGGCTACTCGGTCTCGTCCCCATATGCTCCTTCAAAAATCTGTTCGGGTCTTTACAAAAAATGGGTGTGGTATTCTTTCCGGATAAGCTCTTTAATTTCTTTTTGGAACATCCGACAGTCTTCAGTACTATGGCCTTTACACCGATGGTAGTGACAATACTTTGATTGGTCACCTCAATTTGGGTTCTTCAATGCCTTCGACCATTTGAAAAACTTTTTATCCCAAATCTCATCAGG
>JAOVVI020004215.1:2024-17933 GCA_028571085.2 Nepenthes alata | reverse complement strand
AGCTCATGAACTCCCCACCAAACACTACAATTCCATTCAAATCCTCAACATGGCTCTCTGTTCATGGGGAAACAGAAATATCCTTACCATGGCTATAACGATACCTCATTTTCTCTATTTCCTGGTCATTCAGCCAAGACCGGTTACTGCTCAAACTCGAGGGAACATTACCTTGGGTTCGTCTCGCACGGCTGGCCATGATAGCTCTTCATGGGTATCTCCATCCGGGAACTTTGCTTTCGGGTTCCAACAGATCGAAGCTGGAAGCTTCTTACTAGCCATGTAGTTCAATAAAATGCAACAAAAGACAATAGTTTGGTCAGCCAGTGGGGCTCAAATAGCACAAAGTGGATCGAGAAAAGAACTAACAACAGATGGCAGCTTCATACTCAATGACCCATTTGGCCGACAGTTGTGGAGTGTCCCTTTGGCTGACACAGGACTTGTCGCCTATGCAGCTGTGCTCAACAGCGGGAATCTCGTGCTAGCAACTAATGCTTCCGCCATGCTCTGGCAGAGTTTCGATAGTCCCACTATTGCCTACACAGATGCTGAGTATAGGGGGTAACCTTGTTGCCCACAACTCGGAAACAAATTACTCTAGTGGAAGATATCTGCTTGCAATGCAAGCTACTGGAAATCTTGTGCTCTACCAAAAAAATTTCCCACTGAGTTCCCTAAATCATGCTTATAGGGGGTAACCTTGTTGCCCGCAACTGGGAAACAAATTACTCTAGTGGAAGATATCTGCTTGCAATGCAAGCTAATGGAAATCTTGTGCTCTACCCAAAAAATTTCCCACTGAGTTCCCTAAATCATGCTTATTGGGCAACTGAGACTCTGGGCAGCGGGTACCAACTTGTGTTCAACCAGTCTGGCTTGGTGTACTCAACAGCAACAAATGGAAACATACTATATCAGATATTTCCAAGTGAAACATCCACATCCACAAACGCTATCTAGCAGAGAGCCATTCTTGAATATGATGGAGTTTTCAGACAATATATCTACCCAAAACCATCTAGTTTGAGTGCCGAAAGGTGGGCAATGGCATGGTCCGTGCAGTACCCCAACGTAACTAAAAATATCTGCAACAATCTTACAGAAGTGTCACGTAGTGGAATTTGCGGGTTTAACAGCTACTGCCACGTGGGAGAAGATCAGAGGCCAAAGTGCTGGTGCCCAACCGGTTACACCTGGTTGGATCCAAATAATAAGATGAATGGGTGCAAGCCGACCTTTGTTGCACAAACTTGTGATGAACATCAGGTGATTTTGATCTTCCAGAGAGGTCGGTGACACAAAAAGGGTAGAGAGGTCGGTGATGATTGCCATTTGGTATATCAGGAAGATCCATCACTGAGGCCTTCGATGAAGAAGGTCTTACAAATGTTGGAAGGACGCATTCAAGTTTCGGTTCCTCTAGATTGATGTTAAAATAAATGTTATCCAAGTAATTAAAGTTCCGTTTGATGGCTCTTACCATCATCCCTTAGTCATGTGTTATTGATTGTAATGGAACTACGATAAAGGAGACTTCTAGTGAGACTTCTAGTGAATGCAACAAATCTTCTACTAAAGGATACTACCTCAGCAGCAAACATTCCTGACAGCAATACATGGCTAGAATGCAGCTAATTACTTATCAAATCTCAGTGAACTTATGGCCTGCGCAGGAACGAAACAACATTACAGGCCCTCAGAGAGAGGGAGAGAGCAGCCTTGGCATCCCACTAAGTTATTTGCTGCTTAAATAATAAAACAATCTACAAATATATCTTACAGTGATATCTCATATTTATATACCTCAATCTGAAATAAAATGAAGAGGTCTAACAAAGATAAATAACACTTTAATTATCACAAAGCAACACAATATTGGTTTTGCTTGAAGTAGAATTCTTGAATGAACTTATTCCGTCACCATAACATCTCTTTAGTGGCTTCCGTCACCCCAACGAATTTGACTTCGACGGTAAGAGAGTGCAGCATAATTTTGCATATTTGATTACCAAGATACAGTACCTCCTAAAAACCCGATAAAATATCACAAAGTTGACTTTCAAGAGTTGATATTACTAGCTATGTTAGCTTCAGTAAACATAACCAAGACAAGCTTGTCATTACCAAAGAACAATCATACTGCAGATGTATCCCATGGATACTTGAGAATTTACATCACAGTGAACCGATGCTCCTTTCAAGGATTTGAAAGAAATCGACTATTGATTCTAACCACATGTGCAATATTTGCCCTCATAAATACTATTGCATATATTAAATTACCCACTGCTAAAACATAAGGGACTCATTTCATGTTGACCTTCTCTTCCTTCGAAGAACTTTACTAGGTGCTTAATTTAAAGTGATTGGTAGAAGAAGTATTGGTTTGTATTTCGCCATATTGAATCTTTGGAGTACTTTTTTAATATAACTTTCTTGAGACATTTATACCTTTTTCTCTTTCCAGTTACGAAAATTTCTTATGCTAAGAATTTGTTTTATTAGTCTTAAGTCTTTCATGCAATCAATTCTCCAAATTAGGTTACACATGCTTGGGGATAATTAAATTATCAATATAGGACAAATAAATCTTATTCTTTCATGCAAAAAGAATAATGCACCAATTGTAATATAACAGAGTTGTAATCACTAGTCATTTTAGATCTTGCCAAATATAAAATAAAAAACTAATTAATTTTTTTTTTTCTTATTGAACATGAGTTTTTTGTCAAATTTAAAATTATTCAATTCAGCCTTTTTTTAATATTCAAATCAAGAAGTTCTAATTAAGTTATTCAGCAAACAAATAGGAAGTGAGAAATTTCTAAGCTTCCAACAGAGAGCAAAATCTTAAGATTTTGTCTATTTTTTCTTCTACAACATTTCTAATCACAAATCAATTTAAATGAAGGAAACTTCACATTAGAGAACACAAAAGAACATAATAATGGTTTTGACCAATTCTCCCTACATGAAGTTTAGTCCTACAACTTTATTCCAAATTGAGCCTCAAATTTTGATATATTTCTCTAATTCTTTTTGCTTAGTCAAAATTCCTTTTTTTCATATTAAAAGGGCTCACTCACAATGGCGCTGAAAGAGGATGCTTTTGAGGGTTACATAAGATAGGATTTATAGCAAATTTTACTCTATCAAATAGATATAATGGGCAAATTAATCTCATAAAATCTAGGACAGCAGAACCAAAACAAAATCATCACAAAATGGAGAAAACATTATTGAATTAAGATTTTATTATTCCCAGATAGTAGATTATGTCGGAAATTAAAAATGACTTTTTATTCTTATTGGCCCACACCCAACTAACTAAAAGAAAGTCCATTAAAAATTATGAATGATCTTTTAAATGAAGTGCTTAATTTTGAAATGCATTTCTTGTAATTTTTCTTCCAGGGTTGACAGAGAACAAGGTTTTGACCATAACAGGCAAAACTAAAGCAACTGAGTTCAAGAGCCAAAACCAGTGAATAATGAACACCATTGAAATATATAAGCGGTGAGATGATCAAAACTAAAACTCAGTTGTGAATAAGAAAAATTAGCACCTTATAGATAACTAGTCTCGAACATTGATATTTTAGCCATATTTATTCCCTAAACTTGGTTGAACTCTCCACCCTCACCAAAAGTACCTGCTATAGATTTCAAATGCATGCTATCTAGTCAGCCATCATTGATTAGAGGTCTAAATGCATAATAAACCTAAAATCACGAAAAGTACAAAGCCAAAGATATTATGGAAGGAAGAAGAGGAAGAGAAATGCTCCACTCCAGTCATTTAGATGTATAATGGTTTTATGGAGCTTCTTTATTGGATCATCATCCTTTCTGCCATTAAAGTAAATGGACCTTTTGTTTGTTCTGCCATGTAATTTGAATAGAGGATTAAGGTCCACACAAAAGATATATTAAAATGAATAAGAATTCAAGGGAGAATTGATGACATACTTCTCACTCCTCTGAGTTTTGCAGTTGAAGTGCACAACTTAGAGGTCGTGTCAATAATATCTCATACCAATTTGCCTAAATCTTCCTTTTTTCCAATTTTTGTCCCTTTATGATTTGGTTCTATTTTCACAAAGACCAAGCGCTAAATAGACAATTCTTCATTATTTATGCCATTTTTATAATAAATATGACAACTATTTACTCTAAAGATTTCTGGTAGTGATATAATTCACTATTCAAATATGTGACAATTAATTAAACAATTTAGAAAAGCACACATTACAATCCTTAAGAACTCTAAGGTGAAGAACAGAAGTTGGAAGGGCCGCTAACAAGTCGACTTATTGCGTACTTGTCATGTTCCAAACCATGATCTCGTCATTAACAATTAAAGGCATTATAATTATCAAATTGGCAATATAATTAAACGTGGACGTGCGTTTCATATCGATACATCTTCCGATCAAAATAAAAATAATATAACCAAACTATAGGACCCAAAATGTCACGTCATCATGTAGCTCCGACACCAACCATAACAAGACGTCGAACTATACGTAAGGAGATCCGCCTATATCAAATAAAATCCGAGTTAACACATCTACAACACCATATTACCTTTCATACAAACCAATTGTCCAGTAAACATAAACAATAAACTACTATTTTAAGACTACATTGTCAAATTTAACCTCATTCCTAATTCTATTATTGAAGACAAATACAACATCTAAATATCTAATTCTTCATCCTCAAATCATCACCTCGGTCCTCAACCTCACGTACAAGTATCCAAACCGCTAATCTAAATCTGAAGGGGTTAGTAAAAAAATAATAAGAGTGAGCTAGTTAGGTATATAATTTGTATCAAAACATGTTGAAAGGAACAATAAACCAATTTCAAACGCGATGCCATAAATTCCCACAAATTTCCATAACACTTATAAATGGTTGTTAAATTTATCTTTCCAGCGCATAATCAAAATATGCTATGTAAATTTATAATTAGAAAATTTTCTTAGAGACCAAGGGCTAGTAAGACTTTACGGATTAAATGAGCGAATAATCAAAACTTGGATTATACTTATTTTTACACAACCCAATGCCTTACGCTACTATTCAAGAACCATAAGTGGGTCATCATACATTAACCCTGTAAACGAGGCTGAATTCCACCCACAGATGATATGTTCGAACATTGATCACTATTATAATATACTAAGGTGTGCCATAATATATCACCCACTCAACTTATTACAATAATCCAATATTTAGACATATGAAAACTTTATACAATTTTATATAATTTTTATATTTCTCAAATCAGAGAAAATATTCTTAATCATTTAACAAACTGTAGAGTTCTCTTTCAAAATTTCATAAATTTCTTATCATGTATTACATAAAATTTGCACAGAAACTTAAGCATGTAAATTTTTAAGGCATATAAAAGCCACATTCTGAAATTTACAACATATACGCTGTTGGTACAAATTTTGCAAAAAAAATCAGCAACTTCTTTCGTATAGTATAAACATGCAGAGCATATTTTTACAAATTTAAACATGCCAGAACTTTATATACGAAAATCAAATATGAAAGAGTATTATATCATAAATATAGAATATGCATGAAAGACAATAACATAAATTAGCTGAATAATATGATGTATACAAAATTAGACATGAATTGCTCGCATTATTGCAGAAAAATGTGAAGGATATTACATAGATGTGAAGCATACACCATCTAGTTACGAAAATATATTACGTATGAATATTTGAAATAAGAAATACTTAAGAAAATGAGGAAAGAACAGCAATAAAGAAAGAAAGGCTTGGAATGCACTTGTTTTAAATTAAATCACATCAAAATTTTGCTTGGATTTACTTGAATTGGACTTCCCTACCTTCCTCTCTCTCTTTCTCTTTCTTCTCCTTCTCTCCTCTCTCAATTTTTTGCAGAAAATGGTCGAAATTCAGTCGAGCCTGATATTTATACAAGACTGGCACTCGTGCACACATTAGGCGCCAATGCCAAACACTAGGTGCACAAACGCCGCCTTAGGTGCACATTAGATGCTAGCATTTTACCTTAGCACGCTTGAGGGTCCCTCAAGTGTACATCAAGTACGAGCTAATTTGGAAAGCGCGCTCAAACCTTGATCAAGCGCTAGTCAGGCACAGCCTCTCTATCCAGAACACGCATTGACGCATGTCAGGCGCCAATCAAGCATCTTGCAACTTGATGTGACCTAGCCAAATCTTTGACTTTAGCACAAATTTCTTCCTCCTTTGACCTCAACTTAAATTAACTTAATTAATCATGATTATGTTACAATTCAAACCCATACTTTACAGTATCAATAATTTTGATGTTTGAAATTGAGAATCTACAACCTCATTATGTCTAGATTTTCTAAAACAAGATCATAGTCTTGGTTAAATTTTTAAAGTTGCATCTCTTATATCACCGAAGCAATCGAAAAAAGTAGAAGGCCAATTAGCATGTAAGAATAAAATAATAAATAATCATTAAATAGAATGCATATTTATAAGTAAATTTTGAATAAAAAAACGTCAAATAGTTAGATAAACATTTTAATTACTGCGCACATTTTATCATTAACAACTTGGAAAAGCTTTCTAATAAATAGTTGTGGAAATGCAACTTGAATTATGAAAGGACTCAATGATACTGAATGTGAATTTAAAAGGTCATTCCTCATTTTACAAAGAAACCTTTCCATTGTGGATCATTTTCAATAATGAAAATATTTCAAAGCTCTCATTGATTTACTTTCGAATTAGTTAAGGTTGTTGTTTTCTATCCATTCAATAGGTTTCAATAAGGACTAAGACTTATCATTCAACACTACAAGAACAGCAAACAACTTCCCATTATGGACAAGATTATAATAAACCTAGGGATAATTTGCACACAGTTTTCATATAATGCACTAAATTCAATGGCTACTACTGTGTGACATTCAACATCATAATTGCTAATGTAGAAGGTGCCTGTAAGCAACACAATAACCAAATATTTGAGTCAATTTTAATAACTCATAAAACATTTGAAACACATGAAGCTTAATTATACTCTAAGTCATAAATAAAAAAAAAAGTGATGGACAATTTTACCATGTCAAAAAGATTCAAAACATTAGTGGTTATCTTCGGTATTCCAATATAAAATTAAAATCTGAAGGTTTAAGGGCTTAATTTTTAGTGTTCCAAATCATACCCAAAACTCCCTTAATTTCAAAATCTAAAAAAAAAAAAAATTTCCATGTCATGCAACAAAAAGGGAAAAAAATAAAAATTTTAACTTTACTCAATGGTGAGAATATTGAATTTAACAATGTTACTAAGTTTCACTTGTTTCAATCTAATCAGGCATTTAACCTTAGACAAATATCATCTAAGTGGTGCTCAAAGATGATGTGTTTTTGGTTCAAATAAATGAAATTTCAAGCAATTATTAACCTATATAACATGTATATGCAAGAATTACTTCTACAAAATTCACTAACCTGACATCATCATCAAAGGTAAGAAAAACAAGAAATAAAGCTATTTCAAACCTTGCGAGTACATGTTGAAACAACAGAAGATAACTCAGCAATATTGAAAACCAATGTAAGGTTGGAGCCTACAGGTTTCGCAACAAAAATATATATGATCCAGCGTAAGTCAATATGCTGCTGAAAAAAAAGATGAAGATCATTCTTACTAATAATCCTTCAACTTGGCCATTTTAGCCACCATTTTTTTCTTGGAGATCAATGGGACTTCTCAGGGAGCATAATTGACCCATTGTGGGAAGTAGTATTCAAGTAACTTGGTTTTTCTAAATGCTAATAAGGGTATCCCAACATAAATAATCAAACATCATGGTAAATTAATAACCAATGGAACTATGGACATGTGAAATGGGATACTAAAAGTCTGCCATCACTCTAGGTCCATTGGAACTTCATCAAAATTTATTCCATTCAAATAAATGGTGTTATTGACAGTTCTCACACAATTCAAAAGCAAGCTTGGATGTAAATAATGAGATATAAGACAACCAATTAGACTTTATAAAGAAAATGAAAGCATACCTTTCTTTCCTCCCAAACAAGTTTCAAAAGTCTTTTACTTGGGGCAGATTTGGATGTGGTTGAAAGTCGGAAAAAAAAGAATTCAAAACAACAATAAGTATCAATAGTAATGGAAACTAAAAACCATAGGAATGAAATACCTACCAAACTTTCACCCTTCCAGCTTTGTCTCTTTGGCGTTTGGCTACACAAACCAAATCAGGAGTACTCCGTTAGCAGATTGAAAATTCCTCATCATTTCTACTATTGCAACAAATAAGGTAGTTAGTTTCTTAATAATAAAATCCTAAAGAATATATAAGCCATACGCATAAGCATTAAGATATATAAAAATCAAGTAAATTTACTACCTAGTCAAAATGACTGAGTCTTTTCAATCTTCATGGATGCAAATATCTACCAATTACGATATCTATCGGTTGATATTAATATTTTTTGATACTATGATAATATCAAGATATAATTATGTATTGTCTTAAACTACTGATAAATCACAATAAATAATACAAGAAAAATATTGATTCTCATGATAGCAAAAAAGGCACAAAAAGGGGGAAGATAATGAAAAAATTAAGGATATATTGGCCAGTACAGACTTATCATCATACGATTTTAAAAAAATTCAATCTGATATATTCAATTCTAATACATATTATCTAGTATGTCCGATACCAATACAACCACAACTAATACCGATACTAATATTTTTCTCCATGATTTTATCGACTATAGGCAAGTGAAGAGCACAAGTTAGAGCCCATGATGATAACATTAGGACAAAATTTGTATCTAAAATGGATTTGAAATCCTTGTAGAGTATTTTACATTTCATCAATGTAGCATCAAGAAAGATCCAAACCATAAGGACAATTAACAAATGAAAAAAGAAATAAAGAAACAGAACAAAATATGCTATGGCAATGAATAACCAATAATGATTTGCCTAATATAGATTCATTTAGTGATAAATGTGCTCTTGAAGGTGCCAAAGCCTTAAAGGGGGAGTCATAGGCAAAAATAAAGAAAACATTTAGACACAAGACCCCATTTTTCAGAAGCTTAAAAGGCAGCCTATGGCTATGGATAAATACTAATGTTTTACCTAATGTAAATTCATCTAATAATAAATGTGCTTTTAAAGTTGTCAAAGCCTCAAAGGGGAGACTTAGAGACCAAAGATAAATAAAATACTTGGACTCACATGAGGCCCCATTCATCACAAGCTCAAAATCCTGCCTATGCATCTAAAGAAAAGGAAGAGGAAAATTAAAAAAAAATAAAACCAAAGTTTAGTGAAAAATACGAAAGGCAGATTTGTCTTCTAAACAAAAGAAAAATCCAAAGCATGGTACAAAAAAGGCATTAAGAATAGTCTAAATGAAGATCACATGACAGCAAAAGGAGGGAAACTGGGCAGCCAAAGAAAAGAATGAATTCAGCCATAAAGAAGAAAAGTTAAGAAAATCTTACTCAAGCAAGGGAAAAGGCAAGAATTCCCACAAATCTATGGGAGAATAATAACGAAAGAACATCACACAAATCTAACCTACATTCTCCCTATTTAACCAAGGATAAGAGGTGTACAAAAGAGAGAAAGGGGGTGGCAGAAATCCCAAAACAGTAGCTGCTTTCAGCAGCATTTGAAAATTAGATCTAGATAGCTTTTAGGAGTAGGTCTAAGTAGAAGAATTCAATCTTTTTGCAGTTTTGTTTTATAGGAAATTCTAGAGTGTATTTAGAGTGTTTTTTTGTCTGCCGAAATCAACCAGACCGAGGCTGCAAGTAAATCCGTCTAAATCTGCCCAGTTGCTGATTCTCTGAACTGTTTCTGCTGTAAGTTGGTGTTTTTGCTTTCAAATTGTAACAAAGTATATGAGTTTATGTATGCTTATGATTCAATTTAACAAGTAAAAATTCTGTTCCACTTTATAAACCAATAAAGAATATGTGTTCTGCATTCAACAACTTGCAGCTGTGTTTAATGCTTTCAAAACTAGCAAAGTGCATTGTCGCCTTGTTGATTTGAATTGTAGGTAATCTTTACTTTTCAAGTTATGGTTTGGTTGGTGATTTAATCACCTAAACTTTGGCACCAATTCATTCATGTTTTCATGTTCCAATTGGAAAACTCAAAAAATATATTGGATATATAAACTAACATATCTTAGAACAGATACAATCATCTATTCTTGTATCTTCAGCATTGTATAAAGTAGTAATTGTTTTTCATCTTCAGTCAGTTTTGATACAAATTTTAAAGCTTTCATTTACTAAATGTTATTTTTCATAGATGGTCTTCTAAGTTCACCACCTTGATTTAATGTCATTATTAAGTTGTACCATGCTTTCAATATTTTACCTTTTGGTAATAAAATAAGATTGATGGTTAATGGAAGTTAGAAACTTTAAAACTCAAATAACATCGACTAAACTTTGAATGACATTCCATCATGACACACTGATATGTTAGACTCTTGAATCACCTGTGTTGTTAGTTACACAACAATCAATTGAAGCCCTCAGTGAATCACAAAAGGTTGATGACTAAGTTGAACCATTTTGTGCTTAAATAAGGTAGATACTAATGAAAGTTAGAAACTTAAATACTCAATTCAGGATTCTAAATTATCAAAATAGCTTCGAGTATTGGGCTCTTTAATTACTGGTGTTGTTAGTTTGAAAAGAATGGCCTTAAACACGAAATCTTCCAAGGCACTCTCACTTGCGATGTTAGTGTCTTGAGATTAAAACTTCCAAAAATCATTACTTTTATTATTAGATGGGGTTTATTTGAGATCGGTTAATCATCTTAAAGTTAAAATTATTTTAATTGCCTTTAGTTTAATTCTATAACCTAATTCTAGCCCGTTAGAATAGTAAATTAGAGTCAAGAATATTTAGTCCTTTACAAAGTTGTAAAAGCGTCTATAAATATGTGTATTCTTATAACACTTGAAAATAAGGGGTTTCACCAAAAGTCCCTCCTTTCCTTCAGTTAAAGGGTGTACATTGCCGCCGCCGACCCCAGATGAAATTGCCACACCTTTACTTGTGTATCAAAAGCCTCAAGATGGTTTTCTTGCTTGAATCTCATTGAGCCATCTATTTTGGATCTAGGATTTTGCTGAAAAAACCTAGATCTGCTGTGTTCTTTGTACATTCAACAAATCTTGGCCTTAAATCTTTAGTTTCTTATGCATATGAGCGTAGCCTAAAGCAGAGAATGGTTTTTGCAAGCACATGGTGTGAATCATTCGATTTTTCTTCATCTTTTAGTGTCCGAATGGGGCTTAGTTCTTGGCATTTGAATTCCTCAATGTGCATCTTCCTTTCCCTAGTGAGGGAGTCCAGATCCCATCTTCATCAGTGCTATGTGTGATTTCCTTCCTCTGGTGTGGTGAGCGTGGATTAATAGGTGCTTCCTTTGGTGCTGTGGTGCGCAATTTCTGTAGTGTTGTGGTCCAGCAGTCCGGTAATGATGCTACAGAAGGGGCATTAAATGGTATTTTTGCGGGGCAATCTTTGTTTGGGCCTTCATAGTATTTGTTTTGGTTGTTGTGCGGTATTTTTCATATATTTAGTACATGGTATGAAGATCAGAAATACATCTGGTGGAAATATTCCTATTTGAACGAATGAATCCAAAGTTATCTTTAAAACCGTTATAGCCACATCTTCTGCAATTATGAATCAGCGACTAGAGTAGACGAATTATTAGCATTGTTGGAAGATTGTGTTATTTGCTATTCAAGGACTTGATAAGGACTATCTCAACGATGATCCTCATGATTCTGACATGGATCCTCTGAGGCTTGAGCATGGCTACGTGAAGATGCTTGCCCATATACTTTAGTGTTACGGTCCCCATGGTGATGCCGGCGATGATGCTGAAATTGCAACGGGAGGGGAGATCAGCAGAGGAGGGGGAGAAGTTGAAAAGGGTGAGATGCAGAGAGAGTTGAAACAGGAAAGAACGAGAAAGGGGATTGAGGAGGAGAGAGACACAGAGAGGAGGGATAGAGGCAAATATTTCGTATCCTTCATTACGTGCGTAGCATTACATATCTCGGGGAATGGTTAACTGAAAGAAACGGGGAACAGGAAAACGGGAAACGGGCAAGGGGCATAGGAAACAACCAAAGAAAATAAACATAGAAAATGGGACCCGTTACTTCCAGTTCAATTACTGTGCCGACGATTGTCATCCAGATTTGGAGGGTATACGGACGAGTACGTAACACTCAGTTGATTAATTTTATAGAACAAAGGATGGCTTTTTGGTCATAAATTATACTTTAGATCTGAAGAAAGAAAAATGGAAGCTGGACATAAAACAAGCAAGCACACGGCTCTAGTTTTGCCAATGAAGTGTAAGGATCAAAAACCCCAAACTCAGAATATCAATTTCCACAGTATAAAAACTAATGATTCATCTTAACCCTAATTTCTAAAGAAAGTGTAAAAACGACAGCATGATACCACTGGAACCTTAGAAATAACAATAAAATCGGAAAAACATTGAATACCTTATTGTGCCTTTCACACCTGAGAAATTGGTGACACCCCAGAGAACCAACCAAGCGGGGAATGTAATACAGCTGAGAGAGATGAACCAAGTAACTTTCTACTTACTCCCCGTAAACGTTCAAGATTCCCTTCGCATATCGAAAGACGGCTGTTGAAGTTGATTTCGATTTCTACTCGGTGCTCAACGGTGAGGTCGGAATCGCCGTCTGACAAATATGACGATCGGTCGGCCGTGGTGGTGGTTGTCATCGGGTGCTTGGAATGAATTAGGGACTCCGGGCAGCCAACAACAGGCACTGGAGAATCGAAAATCTCCATTAAATTTTGGCCGCATTAGAGATAAGAAAGGGAAAGGGAGGACAATGATTCATCGATCAGAGTCTTGGAGCGTTCGATCTGATTTAGGTCGTCCAAATATCAAAATCAAGAACCAAAACCCTCAAACTAAAACTTGAAATTTCAATCGGCGGTACCATAAAAAATACGCCGTTAACGAACGTCGCGGCTATTGCTCTCCCTCCAGCCGATTGGAAAGTCCCGCTAATAAGAACGCCAATTTTTGGAGAAAGATCTCCCGCTTGAACCTATCTCACGCCCATGGAAAACTGCCAGGGAAGAAGACCTACGGAAAGAGGATCAAGTGGTAACTGAATTATCCTTATACTTGTTGATGGTGCAGTGGGCTGCTCATGAATTGCATCACAAGCTCTAAGATTAGCTTACATTGGCCCACCCGGCGTGCACCGACCCAGAAGATTGGCCTTACTTGCCATCCGTAACTGCTATGCCAGATAGCGACGGTGAATCGCCTTAACCTGATATACCGAGATTCTTCGTTGGAAGAGGCTTGGTGGAGGAATGCTTGGCCGAATCATTCTACCCCAACATTTATAGGTGGTTCGGCAATGTAGGCTCACGACTAGATCAAATTTCATCACAATGGTACAGTTACTCGATTGTTTTTTAAAAGCTAAGTGTTTTGGTCATCGAAATAGCATATTGCTATATAGTTTGATAATGAAAAGATCTTTAAGGGTATATTTGGTTGGAAAGAATAAAAATTCTATTCCCTCTTTATTCTCGGTGGAATAATAATTTTACCGTTTGGTTACATTTTATCTGGGAATAACAATTCTCAAAGGAATAGTTATTCCCTGATTAAAATGAATAACTATTCCTTGGTAATAGTAGATTCACATTGGCCCACCCCGCGTGCACCGACGCAGAAGATTGGCCTTACCTGCCATCCGTAACTGCTATGCGAGATAGCAATGGTGAATCGCCTTAACTTGATATACCGAGATTCTTCGTTGGAAGAGGCTTGGTGGAGGAATGCTCGGCCGAATCATTCTGCCCCAACATTTATAGGTGGTTCGACAATGTGAGCTCACGACTGGACCAAGTTTCAACACAGTGGTAAAGTTACTCGATTGTTATTTAAAAGCTAAGTGTTTTGGTTATTGAAATAACATATGGCTATATAGTTTGAAGATTATATACAATTAGCCATTGGTTGTTCTTATGATGAAGAGATCTCTAAGGATAATAAATTTTGTATATATACTCGTGCGGGTGTATCTTGTAAACAATTAAGAACAAAAAGAAAAGGAGAAACTACACCTATTTTATTTTAGAGAATTGTAGGTCCCATTTGGTTGGATCAAAAATTTCATTCAAAAATCTTAAATCTTTAGGGGCCTAATTACTTATAAGAAAACTTAAAAAATAAGAAATAACAAAATGATAAATGTATATAATTTATACAAGACGCAGACAAAAAAAGGGGGGGAAGCAATGTATACAAGTAAAACTACTGCGGACGATCTGACTGGCCAATCTCCTCAAGGAAATTCCTCGAGCGAGACCTGTCCCGAACCCTAGAGTTGCCTGGATGAAAGACGCCTTCTGGAACGTCGGGAACCGCAAGAGAATGCCATCTTAGGTGAATGCCATCTTAGAACCGAGTCTCTAGTATGAGACCCGCCTTCGACATATTAAGCCGACCTCTCAAATCCCTGGACAAGCGTGAATTGTCATCCTCGAGGACGGTGACCGCCACTCTCAGCTGCTCAACCTCCTGCTGCAGGTGCGCGGCCTCTAACGCACGTTGCCCATTCTCCTCCTCCAAGAGCCTGACTTCCTCCTGCACCTGCTCGCTCTCCTCTTAGAGGAAAGTGACCTTGGCTCTCATGCGCTGAACAATGTGCAGCCCGCGATGAAGGCTCCCGTGCAGTTGAGCGGCTAACTCGTCAAGAGAGTCGGCACCCTCAGGAGTCTGCATGGAAAATGTGGAGATCATAAAATTTTCAAAAAGTCATGACCGCCGAAGAGCAATCAGCTTAGAGCAATTATACTTGAGTGGAGGCTGCGTCCGGAAGGCATGCTAAATCTCCTAACGCGGATGGGCTCAAGGGCTCCCCGCGTTCAGCCGCAACTCCTGTGGGGCTTGGATGGTCCGAAAGGTAAAGGAACACTCAGGGGCTTTGGCTCCGGAACCATCCCTCTCACGGCCGTCTCAACGCCCAACGGGCCAGCCTCCATTACAGCTTCCGCCTCCAATGCTGCGGGAACGTCCTCCCGGATCATCCCCTTTGAAGTCGGCTCGACGAAGATCCTACCCGGCTCCGAAGATCCCTCTGGCTCTGATGCTGGCACTAGTGCGCATACTTCCTCTGGGTCACCAAAGACTAGTGTGTCACCCGCCATGGCTGGAACACCCTCCAGGACCAACTCTGGCGGCTCTAGGTTGACAAAGGAATTCGCGAAAGACTCCTTACCAGAATAAAGCCCCACTACAGGGACGCCTTACTCAGCTAGTGCCACGGCGGGAATCGGTACGGGTTCGTTGGCCTCAAACTCGCGCAGCTGAACTAGCAACCAACCTCTGTGACCTCCGCGTGGAGGTACCTCCGACTTCCCTCAACCTCTTCAGGGGAGCCTCTATCTCCTCCTCATCTGAAGACGACTCAAGTAACAAGCAGCTCTCCTCTGCGTCTCCTTTGGGCGACAGGGGAATCGCAATGTCCCCGGGCTCCTTTGCAGGACCGACGGCACTCCAGCCCAACAAAGGGCCCCACCTAGCGGCCTGAAAAGTGATAGATGTCAGGAAGTAGCCCTGAATGAAGAACTTCGCCATCTGGGAGTCGATGGTGGCAACCAACTCTATCGTATCCTTAGCATCATCTGACGACACCTTCCCATGGAAGTACCCCGAAATCGGTCCCCACTCGCGTGGAAGTTCAGAGTCAAGGGGCTCCTGCAAGACAAAATTTGATTCTTTCAGTTCTTTACTGAATCAGGGT
>JAOVVI020004214.1:0-17933 GCA_028571085.2 Nepenthes alata | reverse complement strand
TGGGTCTTTTTTTTTTTTTAAATTCTTGTTTTTATTGAAAGGAGGAGGCGCATGGTGACCAGCTGGTTGAGGGGATCTGCAAGTATTAACTCTTAGATTTTTCATTTTTTATCTTTTTTTGGTCCTGCTGTTTCACCCGAACACTTTTTCCAGCCTAATACTTTTCCAACCAAATTGCAATCACAAAGAATACTTTGCGATAATAACTACAATAGTGAAAAAAACAGAAGTATGACAAACTAATTAAAAAAATATAAAAATGTTTAATGATATTATATGTAGTTTTGCTTGCTAATCTAAGGCAAATTTGTGCGGTTTTATCAACTATAATACTGTATCCATAAAAATTTATGATTTTTTGTTAAGGAGTTGTGTCCTACCTTTTACATTGAAACCATTCACATCACATCCTCGGTTACATCACTTTTAAGTTATATTAGATCCAACCAAAAATAACCCTATCTTTAATAGAATATAAAATCAACGTACAAGATCTCAGGGGGCCATCTTGTTGGGTCTAGCAAGATGCTTGATGGAGTAGAACCCCAAATGCTAAGATACCAAGTTACCAAAACTCCAAGACACAGAATTCTGGAGGTAATATGTATTGGATTCAAAGCAAAAGTAGTCTTACATTCAAGAGAGAAGTAAATGAATCATTCTGAACTCACTCTGCAAAGTCAAACACAAGGAAAATCTAAATAATAAATGAACAAAACAATAACTTCAGGAAAGATATGGTATTGTCTCCATGAATGCTTGGGGGCTGGTGAGGAATTAATGACCACTTGGTGGGTGCAATTGTTGGAATTTGGCTAAAACACATACAACCGAAGCAACAAAATAAATCCAAACCCCCCGTCACATATCAATTACCAAACTCGTGAATATAATAAATGTAATGTTTTACAATAATTTTTAATATAAAAAACCCTTCTCTACCTAGGGAAAAATCACGGGATTAGCTCTGAATAAATTCACTATAAAGATAGTACCAGTTAAAAAATAACTTATTCCGAAATTCCTTCACTACAACCCAAGTGAAGAATGGTCAAATGCCAACCATTTTAATACACCTAATAATCTATAAGAGAAAATATAATAAGAAAAAAAAAGTAATCAAATAATAATACGTCATAAAAAACAACACGAAAAAAATGAACCCGACCTTGGCTAAGAACGGAATTCAACTGAATGCTGAACCTCTTCCTCTTCTCTCTTTTCTTTCTTTGTGCAACTCTCCTTGTATGAGAAAATAGTTTTGGATTCCTTAAACTTACATCGGGTGCGACTTTATGTTAGAAACGACATAAAAACGTCAATCAAATGTGCATCAAGTGCAACCTCTCTGGACAAATAGTGCACGAGTTTCACCCAAGTGCACATTAGATGTGACATTTCTAGACAAACGGCAGACATGCGCTATTCAGACGCCCATCATGCGCCACCCGATAGACCTTTGACCGATTCACGGCTGACTTTTGTATGAAAATCGCGCAACGTTTTAATGTCCTTTGTTATTTAGATAACCCTCAACCGGCCTCATACGAGTATTGTGCAACTCTTACTTGACATATTTACCCAAGCATACCATGCGTGAATATCATGCGCCCACGTGGCACCTACAAGTAAGTGATCTAAAATCCAATAACAGCCTAGTAAAACAGAATCTGTAACTTCAGGATTAGTATTGATTCTATAGGAGACAAGCACAGAATCACTGCTTGCATTCCCCTCAGCTACTATTTTCATCTATATGATTGAAAGATTAGATATTCTCTTTTGTAAGATAAATGATAAACATTATTTTTGAGAATGATGATTTAAGCTTTTGAATTTCCAGGTTGGATGGACTCAATTTTTGCACCCTTGGTCAGAGTTTTCCTCTTCTTTCTCTGTAATTTCCTTTGCAGAATTTTTAGAAAAGTTGTACTCAAGCACCTAGGAAACACGTCCATATAGAGTTTCTCCTAGTGCTCCTTATGAATCATATAAATAAAGACTTTCAGCTCTTAAACTGTAATTAAATAACTCCAACTGAAACTACCAAGCTCCTCAGGGTCTCTAGCACAAGTCTCCTCCAGCCCTTCGAGATGAGGCTTTAGATAGTAATGGACTCATTGCTGAATAATTTGCCTGTCTCATTTAGCAGCCTATTAATCCCAATAACATACTCTCTAGTGTCATTAACCATTTCCTTGAGATTCTTAGTAAAAAGAGGTAAACCAATCCCCTATTTCTCCAAGCAACCCATTCCCCTCTACCCCCAACCCCCGACATTGACAGTTTGACTACCACATGATCATAGCTTCCAAATTGCATTTCAAATAGCTATGCTCAAGATATCATGGAGAAGAAACTTGTGCCATAATCACAGCAATGACAAAGTCTCTCTCTTGCAGCCAATTTACTCTCATCAGCAGGCTTATTTCAAGCTAGCCCTCATACCAATTGTCATAATCCCACTTTCCAGATGCAACACGTGTTACACAGCCTTTTATTTTTATATAAACAATATCATCCAAGCAACAATGGTGTCAAAGGGTGATGTCAACAGCCAAGTGTTTATTGATATAACCAAGGGCAAGAAAAGACTACAAACAGCAACGTTGATCACAAGCTACAAGAAAATGCTTGATGTTATTAGCAAAGCAATATTCATTCATTACTAAAAAATAAGGCCACAACAAATTGGATGACACGTTGTTTTAGAAATTTAATAATTACAAGAACAGCCACTTCTCAACCTATCTAACTTTGACAAGTACGTAGGGGCAAGAGGGAGGCAAGCACAAAGCATCAACAAGCTTTTTTGCGAGGTGTCCTAAGCCGAACGACACATGGGCATCAGATTAGATTTGCAAGTGTGACATATTCAAATGTTATAGAGTTCACATATCTCTCATAGTTTTATCTTTTTCATTATGGATTGCAAAAGGGAGGCAAATCTACACGGGAAAAATAATACTTAATGCAGCAAACTCCATAAAGAATTACTCTTGATATCAATCATGAAGCAAAATGAGATCCCACAAAGAAGCATGGAAAATCCACATCTTTCAAAGCTATAATTCATAAGACATATGGAAGACTCTAACACAGTAAAAAATCATATGAAGCAATGATTGAACAAAAATGAATTGCACTATTATAGATCTTCAATAGTTTCTTAATTTATTCAACAGCCTCCTAAAAACCAACGATGGTTTATCCACATATCAACTCGCTTCAATGACCTCAAGCCATCCTTATTTCTCCAAAAATCAGAATAATAAAAAAATGAAATGACCCAATTTGTCACAGCATCGAAACACAGATCACATTATCCAAAAACAGAGATGAGAATAGATAAAACTGATCTTCAAATATGATTTCATCTCTCAGATGCAGCACCGGCTAAATTTCAAGTCAATGAAAGCAATAGAAGAACAAATGTGATTACACCAGAACATGGTCACAATCCACACACACACACAGATTCATCATAATGTCAAGTTTAAACTTTCATTTGAAGCAACACACCTACTGTATAGAAACTAACGAATATAATCAAAAGAGGACACGGATGAAAACGCGAACATACCAGCCCTGTAGGAAGGAGAAACATCCAGAGTCCTGTTGGTATGTGTAATGATCAGAGTGGTAGACCTGGGCAGGTTGCGGCGGTGGTGGCGGCGGCGGCAGAGGGTAACCTTCATTGAAGTAACCCTGATAGCTGCCTGGTCTTGGGGGTGCTGGTGGATACCCTGGATAACCCGGGGGTGGTGGCGGGTACCCTGGATAACCTGGAGGTGGTGGGGGATACCCCTCATATGGGGCTGGTGGCGCCGAAGGGTAACCTGGTGGTGGATGTTGCGTCCCATATCCTAATCATTTTTTAAAGCAAACGACTAAAATTTCAATCAAAGTCGGGAATAAAGATCAAATAATTGGAAAAACCAGACAGATTTTGAGGACAGATGAAGGAAAGAAGGAATGATCGTGAGATTAATCTGAATACTTACCAGGAGGAGGATATTGTTCCTGGGGAGCTCTCTGATAACTCATTTTCCGTCTCCCTCGTCCTTTGTTTCCTGGTTCCAAAACCTTGCAAACGACATTTGCTCTTGCCACGACTATATCATGTTGCCCCGCCCGATAAAACCGAAAAGGACAAAAAAAAAAAAAGATACTATTACACATAATTTATTTATGTCTTTTATATACAAGGGCTATTTTAATTCAATATATCTTTTATATTTTAATGAATCCCACGTATTATAAAATTTATAAATAAATTATGAATATATGAAATAATTAATAATTAAAAAAAAATACCTATATCGTTAGGATAAAAAGACATAAGTGAAGAGTAAATTGTGCCCCATTTGTTGTCCAACAATAAACATTTTAAATTTTTTTTTGGCATATATTGTTTTTTTCATGGCATTGCTAACAAGAACAAAGGATATTATTCACACTATGTCAGATCAGGTATAAAAATTCTTTAGCAATTGTAGTTGGTCATCATGGATTGCTCGATAGCAATTATTTTTCTGATGTTATCTGATACTTTTGTCAATTTATAAATCTCCATCATAAGTATCATTCCCAATTTTGCTAGTTAATTTGTTGTCATGTTGCCCTCTTTGTATTGGTGCAAAATCATGCAAGGTTCGTGTTTGGCAATTCTCTCTTTTTATTTTATGATAAAGTATTATTCAGTTTGAAATTTGCAATCAAAGAAATATTTTTTTAAGTGGTAAGAGAGAATCTGATTTGATAACAATTTTACCCAAACTCTTCTTATAAACTAATCAAAGGGCCAAAAGAATGGATTTGATTTCCACCGAAAGCATGTTTGTCTTCCTAGGCAACCCGAAAACCCAAACAGTCACTCCCTTCTTCATTTCTCCCCAATCCCCTAATGTTGCTGCAGACGTTCTGTGTTAACTTCGTATCAATGGCTTGGTGGGGATGACCTGATTTTAGTCCTTCTGACACCAATGCTATGTTGAAAATTTCTCTTGTGAAGAAGTTTCGGGCAACAGAATGTAGATCGGATGGACGGTCAATATAGTTAACCGTCTGAAGGACCAAATTAACCATCCATTGCTGAGGGTTCTCAGGACTACTGTGAAGACGGTCAACAAGATGTTGACCAGTCTGGATGGCAGGGCAGTCAATTGAATGTTGACCGGATTGGCAGTCAACACTAATGTTGATCGGTCTTGTAAAAATGTGGGCGGCCAATTGCTAGTCACCCGCCAGGAAATCCAGAACGACGCCAGCTCAGCAGATTTATTTGGAAATATGTAATCTCAGACGGTTATGTAGGAAGAGCAGTTGTTTTTTGGACAGAGCATATTCTGTCATTGGCTGTACAGAATATTGCCCAGTTTTGATGGGCGGTTACTGATATTAAAAAAGGCAAGTTTTGTAACTTGCTATTATATATATAGAGATATATACACAGAAAGCGGGTGTAAGAAAAAGGGGGAGAGAGAATTGTGAAGGTAGGAGAAACTGCAAACAATCGTGTGAGTTGTTGTTGCTCTGTTCTTCAAGTTTTCTTGTTCTCTACTGTGTAACAAGGGAAGTTGTTCCCAAATCTCTCTTATAGTGAAACACATTCAGTGGACAGATTGTCCAGTGATTTTTTTCTTAGTTGAAAAGGATTTTTCACGTAAATTTCTGTGTTTATTGTTCTTTTTTATTCACATAAAGTGATCCGCCCTCCTTTTTCCCAACAGGTTAGCCAGAAGCAGAGAGTGGATAAAACTCACCTGGTTGATTTGAGCTGCGAGTGCCACCACGTGTTTGACTAGGCTTTCCTCTTTCCTAAAATCCTCATCCAAGGCAACTGCATTCCTTCGTGACTTTAAAAGCCACAGAGTAGCTATGTACAGGCGAGACTTGGCATCCGTCACCCTGTCCAAGTGGTTTCCCTTGATCCAAGCATTGAGTGGCTTGCAGTGAATATTTTGGTTTGTAGCTTCATCAGGGAGCCTCCTTCCGCAGAAATCATGCCTTAACGCAATCTCAAAGGATGTGGGCAATCGTCTCAATCTCAATACAGTGTTGGCACTTGCTGATCATACACTTCTTCCCGCACCTCCTTAATTCGTTCATGACACAGAATTTTGGCCGAAAATTTCAGCTTCTATATTCTCCTAATCCACCCCTCATCCCTTTGGGCGTGGTCCTATAGTATTCCATAAGCATCCTTGACGTTGTACAAATCTAAGCCGCTCTTGTAGATCATTTTATCCTCTCTGTTCTGCCAATGGAAAATTTGCAACTGCTTATCTTCGATCAACGGCCACTTTGAGCTCTCATTGGGTAGGATGTATATAATATCCCGGATATTTTGATTTGATTTTAATTGTAAATAATTGATAATAATTTTGGGTAAAACAATATTATGATGTTTTTTGGACGATGTTAAATTAATTTTTTTAAGGGGGGATATTTTAGTAATGTCCAGAACCAAGTTTTTAGACAGAATAAACTAAATTATTTAGGTTAATTAGTGTGTTTGGCGACATATTTCTTGGATGAATCTGCTTAGAAGGCATTAGCTCGGTGAGGAGAACCAAAACTCTGCAGATTACAAGGCATTAATTGGTGTTAGTTAGTTTTAGAGAGAGTTGGCCATTTCTCCCGTAGCCCTCTTTCCTCTTCTTCTTTGTCTTGATTCATCACTAAGTGTAACTACCAATTTTTGTGGACAGATTCATCACAAATCTCTGCAAGTGGAGAGATTTCTTTGCCTTGAGATGCATCAAAAACTTCCTAGCTAATAATCTATATTAGCCCTTTTCGACAAATAACCTAAGTTCTAAGTTATCCTTTTGTAAGTAATTTTTGTAACCTTATGATATTTTTTTTTTTTGTTTGAAAACTCATGGCTAACCTTCTTGTTTTGATGCCGTGTTCATTCGGGAATAGTTTGTTTGGATTAAATCATAGCTAATCGGCTTAAATTTGAAATTTTTAAAGATGCTTCATTTTTACTTTCAAATTTGAAAATTACTTTATTTGTGTCATCCAAGTCTAAAATTGATTGGAATATGTTTATCTTACGTTTAAGGTACAAGATAGATGAGTAAAAAAAATTACGTTGGAGCTTAATTCCTGATTTTAAATGTTACTACTTTGTGATATTTGAGCGTCGTTTGATTGGCTTTTGAACATTGATTTTCTTTGTCCTATAGAGCTTGAGTGGTATTCGAACGCTTAATTTCAAGTTGAGCACTATTAGAATAGCACCTAAATGTTAGGTTGAAGGTCATCATAGGAGGTTATTTGTCCTCAATTTGATCTAGATAAAATAGTAAACTTTTGGCCTTATATTGATGCGCGTTTTATATACACTCAAGCGTCACTCTGATATAAATATTAGGTCTGGCTGAATTTCAATCACTTTCTGTAAAGTTTTGATACGAGAGAAAATGAGAATATGAGAAGAGAGGAAAAGAAAGAAAGGCAGTTAGAAAAGCTCAATTTAAATGATTTTAAACAAGAATTTGATAAGATTCAAATTAAGGCAATTATATTCTAAATATTTTTTCCTGTATTGCTATTCTTTCTTTAATTTTTTAATTATTTTTTGTTTTAAATATTCATATATAACATAATTTTACAATTAAAGTGTTTATACTTAACATTCATGTAAAACCTTTCTTATTTTTTTTATAAAAATGCATGAAATTTATTTACAAACCTATGTATATTGTATCACTTAGTTAATTTTTACAGTTTTTCTTTCATGAATGTTCTTAAAATCTGATATAATGCTCTTTCATACTTAGTTTCCGTTTATTAAGTTCCTGCATGTTTAAAATTGTTGGAAATAAACTTTCCATGTTCTAAAAAATTTAGAACTTTCTCTACATATTTACTAATAAAGATAGAATTGCTAAATTAACTTGATGTTATTGATTTTTTTTGTAAAAGTTGAACTAATTGTTATTTTATGACCTAACACAGATTAGAGTATTAGATTATATCATGTCATGAGCGATACGGCCCAATTAGAATATATATTATCATACTAGAGAAAACTCTTATTTAGCAATCAAGTTAATTACATGTGACATAACAGATAATATCTCTTTTGTCACCCTAAAGAAAACTCCTTTTTAGGTGGTTCAGTTGGTCAAATTTAATTTTAGGAAGCAAGTCTGCATGGTATAATTTGGAATAGTCTAAGTGCTCACCAAAATCAAGGTAGCTGCCTAGCCAGGGTGAAAATTTTAGTCTGCCAATCACCCAACCACTCCTTAAGGAATTTCCCTGAACCATCCTTCATCTTAGGTGTTTCTCTAGGTCTTTCACCATCTTGAAGGTTTTACACCTAGCTAAGAGAATGTTTCATGTCGACTTCCTCAATCAAATCTCTATTAAAAAATATATATATATATATTTTTTTTACATCTATTTAACATAAAATCTATTAACATGCAATAATTATAATTAAGATAGATCGAATAGAAGTGATGCGGAGAACATGAGTAAAAGTCATCTCATAATTTGTGCCATACTCCTAAGTAAAAATCCTTGGCTACAAGATGAGCCTTATATTGTACTTTTACACTATCAAAATTTATTTTTTATTTATATATTTATTTACTTTATATTATAGTTATAGCAGATAGAAGAGTAATTAAATCTCAAGTGTGAAGCTTGTGGAGTATGTTCTGATCTTTGGTCATGACTTAGTACTAGAGAGTGCCAAAGCATGCATTGTAATAATTGCATGGCTTATCAACATATTAAAAGTAAAAAAAAAAATAAATGGTAGTCACCAAGATGAAAAGGAGGAAATCATACCCAATTAGAGTGACAAATATCTATAGTTGAAGAGGACTTGAGGCCATGGCTATGATGTGGTTGAATTTCATAGCGAGTAGAAGAGGACTTGATAAATATCTATAGTAGCAGTGGCTAGATTCATAACTAGTATCGGGTGAAAATTCTAGAAAGGAATCGATAGTTGAGTTAGTGAAAATCTAAGTGGAAAAGAAAATATCTAAAGGGAAGAAAATGATATCTGTACAATTTTTGTATTATTAGTACTGAATATTTTTACAGAGATAAAGACATTTGGTTCTAAGATTATAACACCAATAGTATTTACATTTAATATTATAACTATGAAATAAGTACGGTTGAGGATAAGGTTCAAACTTGGTATACTCACGAAGTTCAGATACATTTTTAAAAAGATATTTAGGTAGAGTTTGGTTTTAAAGAAGAGAAGAAAAAACTTAATTAACAGTATAAATAGCTATAGCTGTAGCCTTTCCCTAAATGGACTTAGGAAGAAAAATAGAGATGAGAGTACAGCTAGTGTTAAGAATATACCGATGCTTATGCTTAACATTTTCGTTTTGTTAGAAAGTGTAAGAATATAGTCGATGAGATACAATATTTATTTGTTCAAATTCATTTAAAAAAAGAGGTAGAGGTATATTAGAGGGCATTATCAAAACGTAAGATTTTGATTGTGTGATTGAATTAAATTTTTATCATTTGTTAAAAGTTATAAAATGTATTGAATAACTCAAATCAATTATATAGAAAATAAATTTATATATAGGTCGATTAATCATTGATAAAATAAAATAAAATAACGAGACCCACATTTAGTAAAATTAGGAGCAGGACCCCCAAATATTGGAATAAACAAAAAAAAGGGTGCAAAAGCCAAAAATCACTTTTGCTAAAAAAATAAAGTTAATTATTTACCTAAATAACAAGGCCCACAATCAAAATAGTTAAAAAAGTAATTTTCTTCAAAATAACTGTTAAAAGCTAAGGACTAAATACAAGCCAATGAATAATGACCAGGTCAATCATGCCAAATGCTAGAAGAGACAATATTAGCAAACTCATGTAGAAGAAATAAAGATGTGAGCTCAAAAGGACAACCAAATTTACGCTCCATCCTAATGAGTTTATTCATCTTCTAATCTCGAATATCAAATGTCAAGCTAATGCCGTACTTAACAAATTAACCAATAAATATGAGATTTAGAGATAGTTTGAAATACAATAAGCATTCAGAATATAAAAGTCAGAAATGAATACATTACTAATATGATCGATGGATATATGAAAACTATTAGTAGTATATATAATAAGAATATTAGTTAAAGTGGTCTTACACGAAATTAAAAAAGAATTAAAAGTCATATGATTACAGCAAGTATTGTCGAGAAACCACGACGAAAATGTACCCAAAGAGACAGTTATGACAGTAGAATTACGAGATAAAACCTAATTTATAATTGTCTCAAGATTAACTGTAATAAAAGGTAAAATTACAGAAGATGAATCAAAATCAGCTAAATATATAAAATACTGCAGTCATAAAAAGAGGTTGACCTGTCTTTAAAATTACCAAAAATTTTGCTAAAAAAGTTATCAAAACATTGCCGTAATACACTAAAATGTCACCAACAGAGCATTGAAAAAGTGGCTGAAAATACTCAAACAAATAACCAAAGGATGCGGGAAGGTGTTGGAGGGTTGTTGATAAATTTGTCGGAATATGTTGGAAAGTTGCCGGAAAGGTCGTCAGAAAGATGCTGGAGGGTGGTAGACGATGGCAACGGCGGACGGCGATGGTGGAGTCTGGCGGTGGGTGGTGGGAGTAGCTGTTGGGTCCCAGCCTTGACCTGGAGGAAGTCAAAAGGAAAATTCTAAGCTGGAGGCCCAAGGTTCCAAGTGGGCCTGTTGATCTGGGCCCTAAGATTTTGAAAACACCAACGTGAAATGTTACATTTCAAGGCGTAAGTGATTAAAACGCTGCATTTTAATCAACCTGCAAGTGGCCCTCAAGACGGTTAAATAATGCGTTTCAACAGTGAAGTGGACAAGTACGCTTCGTTTGAATCAACTACCACATGGCGCCTACAACGATTGAAACGATGGGTTTTAACCTGTAAAATGATTAAATATGAAATGCGTTTTGATCGTCTTCTTTCAAAAGTCTGCTGCAACAACATCGACGATGAACAATGAGGTCGGACATGGAGATATGTGCCCTGACCAAGGTTTTTTGTAGCGACGAAGCCATTCCAAAGCTAAGATTCTTCCAACGAAGAGCAACGACTCTTCCAATTGACGAATAATGATTTCCGGTGAATAAACTAAAAATGCGGTAGGGATGAACTGATGTGATGTGACGATGATGGAGCTGCAACGACAAACGGAAAGATGATGAAAGGCCATCGTAGAATATCCGTGTCAAGCTTGCATTGGTGAGGAATCAGAAGAAGAATATATTATAATAATAAACTAAAAATAAAAATCTAAATTAGAAGATATCAATCATCTAATTTAAAAACGATATATTATAATACAAATAAGTAATTTAACTTAGAAGATAGCGATCTTTTAATTTAAAAAGAATATATTATGATGCGTATCCCATATTAAAAAGTTAGAGGTAAAATTTTTAATTTATAAGTTTGGGGGACTCTCTCCCTATAGGACGTCCTTTTTGGGGTGAGTTCTCCTTCTGGACTTATGCACATATCAATGGTACTTTCATTGAGATCGGCCCCGACACAGAGAGAACTACTTGTGAAAAGTTTTGACCAAAAAGGACTACCGGAGAAGATTACTTGCGAGTGAGCTGACCTACTATCGGTGCATCGAAACGAAGTGAAGCGTTGCAGAATGAAAACCACCGAGTGAAATGTTGTAGAGTACAACTATTGAGGTCTGTGGCTGTTAAAGGGGAAAGAAATGATCCGTGTCTCACGTTGAACAGTTAGAATCAGAACTTTTAGGTTATGAATTTGGGGGGTTCTTTTCTCATAGGATATCCTCTTAGGATGTGTTCTCCTTTTAAATTTATACACATATCATACTGTTTTTAATAAAAAAGAATATTATATCATTAAAAGTGAGAATAAAAAATGCTTTTTTTTTTCTTTTTTCTTTTTGTTCTTTTGCCTTCTCTAGTGGAAAAGCAAATTGATTCGTCCATTTGCTTGCTTTTAACCTCACGAGAATGAACTCTATTGTTCTTATATTCTTCCCCTTTTTCCTCTGCAGACTGACAAATTGAGTAAAAAAAAAAAGAATAATAATTTTTAATGGTGACGGATGCCGTAGATGAAATCTTCCGATGGACCAGCGACGAAGGTGCCGCGTCCAGACAGGTCTGTGAAATTAGTAAAAACGACGGCCCACTCCCTTTGCTCCACGTATGAAGAAACAGTCCTACGTGGCGATGTGCTATTAGGTGGCCTCACATCTTGTCTGACAAACCCGTGAGCTTATCGCTACGGCGAATGTAAGCGGCCGGTGACGGAAAACAACAAAAATAGCTAAATGTCAGACGCCGATGGGACCAACCATTCGCGTCGCTGTTAGGAATATTTCTGATTTTTGGATTCTACTGTCCACATAATATGTTTTTTATATTATTAATATTTTGATATTTCAACAATTTAAAAAATTAAAAAAAATTATTTTATAATTTTTAATAATATATAATAAGAGTCGTTGGATTTAAACCATTAATTGTGGGAGAGGTTTCTTAAGGTACAATGGATTCCCAAAAACGAGGGAGAATTGTACTTCACTGATAAGGTATCTCGTCATATAAACCATCGAATATAATTTAACGGCTAAAATACAATATAAAAAAATTAAATTCAAAATAATTTTTTATTTAAATAAATTTTTAACAATTAAATTTATATTCAATAATTTTAAAATAAATTGAATTAGCTGCACTTTAAAAGTGAAGTGTAGCCCCCTAAACTAAAAGCCTCTTCCTTCCTAGACTAGGCGTCGTGATGCCTCTGGCGTGACCACGTATACGGTGTCAAACGATAGCTATTAGATCTTACTTAACTGACTATTATTTTTGAAAAAAAATATTTTTTGTACTAACGTGAACAATTAAGTTTTGACCCCGATAAATATAGCGGAAGCAGTATAAAATTAAATATCTAATACACGTAAATAATATTTAGTTGTAAATGTCATTGATACTAACAATCATGTAAAGTATAAAAGAGTATAAGCAGTAATAAAAAGATATAATTTTTGGTGACGAAGAAAAAATTGGAGGATAAAACGGACCGATATACTAGTATATAAGGTCATGAGATTTACTAATTAGAAACATGACTCTAATAATTTTTATTTAAAAAATTATTTAATTAAAAAGAAAAGCTGACAAGCAGTCGTTAGATGTAAATATCATCTAACGGCAGCCACGTTTTTATTTAGAAAAATGGTTGTCTATTGTTAGATTTACAGGGCAATCGAACGGTTGAGATCTAAACAAGTTAGACATGATCGCAACCATTTATTTTGTTTTAGTTGAATGGCTCCTCTCTTTGATCCTAGAGGAAGAGTTAGGGTTACATGGGAGTGGATGGGGAGAAGAATCGAACCCTAAGAGAGCAGAGTTGGAGGAGAGGGCAAAGTTCTCAAACAACAAACAGCTGTGAGAGCGAAAAATCGGGAGAATGGATGTGATAGAGGCGATTTGTGTGTGGCAAAGTTCTGTCAACATTTTTCCCTAAGTTCTAGCTTAGATTTTGATCTGTATATTTGGTTGTATATTCATATAACATTTTGCATTCTATAGTTCCTCATATTTATGTGAAATCTGTATATTTGCACACAAAGTTGATCCGTAAAAATTCAATTATGATTGTTGGGTTTGGTTATTTTCTGTGGGTATCCCAACAAACGAATAGTTATTGAAACGGCGTACAAATTTGTGCGAGAATCGGAATATTTGCGTGCGTGGCAAAGCGACTGGAGGGCAACCGGTTGGATTATCGGGTTAGAGGGCGACCATTTAGACTGCGTAGTCCGAGAGATGACCGAATTGTTGAATCCGAAGGGAGATCAGATTGCAGATATAGAAGGACGATCGATTGTCAATCTCAGCGGATCATAATGTAAAAGCATGAAAAATGCGTTTTAGGTTTGTAAAAGCGCAAGGAATGTGTTTTGGGCCTGATATCAATATAAAGTGCACGTAGCGCTTTAAAGTCTGTGTGGGAAAATGAAACTTTCACAAACACTTGTAAAATCATAGAATAGAGAGTGCCGTCAATGAAAGAAAAATTAGAGAAGAAAAAGAGAGATAAGAGATAATGCTATTTTTTTTTCTCTGGAGGCTTTTTTCTTACTCTATCTCGGATTGATTGTTGGTACTCTATTTTGGGATTTGTGCAAATTTTTCGGAGTTTATTCCATGGTTTTTTCCTTTGGTTGAAAAGGATTTTTAATATTAAAAATCGTTCTACATTATCATATTCCTTATACCTATAATTTTGGTGATTGACTATTGACGAGGGTTTCGAATTTGTTCTGTTACACCATTCTGTGTAAAATTATGCATCTTCGTTAATTAGTAGTGGTTGGTTGTTTATTTTTCACACGATACAATGTAAAATTATGTTTTAAATGTGCAAATGCAATTAAGTGGAAAACGGTGAAGCTTATAGTGCAGGTGAATGCAAAAGAACTTAAAATAGTTGACATGAAGCCGGCATTGAATTATGAGATTTTGAATCTTCAGATCAAATTAAAGCCAGAAAGGAACAAATGGATGCATTTTATTACTTATTTTATTATATATTTGTATGTTTATTTTACTTTATAACTGTTATTACAACCAAATTGTAAATATATATTAAAAATGTTATTAAATGTAGAAAGAGTACATTCTATATTATTTGAACATTTCGACATAATGCACCTTATCATAGACCGTGTGAGGATACGACCGCATCATATTGTTTGAGATGTTGAGTCAAAGTTTTTTAAATTTATTATAAGGTAATATCTTATTACAAATACTTAGAAATCGATGGTTGTAATTAGTTAGGTCCTAAAAAGGTCGCATGTTGGCTCTGAATTTGGTGAATTTGGTGCTCTAACATCTGAAGCGTCATCCATTACTTTTGGAGTCCATCTTGTCAAAATATACTTCTCTGATGTGGATATCATGCCATGTATTTTAAATATTTTAGAAGCATGTGATTATAAGATTCTTGAGGTTATAAATATTTGGCTTGTGTATTGCACAATTTGTGTTTGAAGATTGAACGAAATTTTACAGGCAACAATTTCACTTGTACTAATTCAAAAATTGTTAGATAGTAGATTTTTAAGACTTGAATCATCATTGGACAATTAATCATTATCAAATTGAAAAATTTCTGCCTTGCTTCACACTCTGCCCACTACCAACTAATTTAGGTCTCTTCTTTTCAATAACTCTAAAAAATGATGAATAAATCTCTCACATTAAGATCATATCTCAAATAATTTTTTTAGATAACTATTGAGACTTTACTTAGTTGTGTACTTTAGATTCTTAATATGCAGATACTTTTCATAAAACATGCTGCCTATTTATATCTTAGATAGTATATTTTCTCTAGTCATAACTATATATGAGTGCTCTCTTTTGTAGATATTGTGATTAACTATGACTATCAAAGTGTATATAATTCTCATATTTATACGTACATTTGCTAAACTTTGAAAACAAACCATCACAATCCCTAAAATATTTAGTAGCATTTTACACAATATATCAATTGTATGGGCAATGCCGCAATCATGGTATCACCAATGAAAGTAACTTGGCCATAATGACACCTTAATTAATAAAAATAGTTTTAGGTGCTCGCTCATCGTGACATTTTAAAAAGGTCTCAAATAACCAAACAAAAAAATCGGCTATTTTATTGTATAATAATGTTGCTTGAATTGCAAATATCATTCTGTTATGGTTGAAACTTGTGAAAATACCAAGAGCTTGCAAACATGTGTTTGTCCCATAAGTTGTATTAACTATCACAACATCACCAAATATTTGATAGTCAATAATTATCTTTGGATCCTCTCAAGGTAAGTTATTGATACAATATTTGTTATCTAATTATATATTATTAAAAATATAACTAGTTTTAAATTTTTTTCCATTAGAAACAAAAAAAAGTATGGCCCATCGCTCACCAAGCTCCATATGTCATTGTCTCCTAGCATGGAAGTGTGTTGTTTTGGTCATCTACTGTATAACCAACATTATTCTGACGACCAGCTACAGCAACAATTCGCTCGTTGGTCTCACATGGTCTCAAACTGGTGTCATAGACCTTGTCAATCAAATGAACATGTGCTTATGAAACCTCCCTCCATGGTTTGACCATGTGGTTGGTTTTGAGACGTTCGAATTCGTGGTTATGTATTTTAATAAAATTTCTAAAACTTATTATTTCTTAATTTTTTTAACAAGAACATAATTCAACCTAACAAGACAGCCATAATGTGTTTTTCTACCGTTATTTTGTATTTGCAGCCCATCACTTGTCCAATAGATACACTCATTTTCTCAAATAATAAAATATTCTATAAATAACTAACTTATAAATATAAGATTTTTTAACTAAATGATTTCCCATTGAAAAATCCATTTGATTACTATATTGTTTCTAATACTCACAAGTATTATCTATATTTTCAAAAATTATGCTAATAGTCGGGGTGATCCATACTAATTATCTATATTTTTAAAAATCATGCTAATTATTTAACTTAAATTAAAAAAAATAGTCTGTAAATGACTAGAATCTTTCTATAAAAAAGAGGCAGGTGAAATAATTTCAACTTAAATGACTACGTGTTCTATTTCATACACTTAAGCAAATTTATTGTTTCGAAAGCCCATTGATAAGAGCTACTCGGCGGCGACTAGCAAATCAATCGTCACAATTGAACGAAGTGAAATGAGAGGGGAGTTCTGGCGGAGGAGGAAGGGAAAGGGAGGAGGAAGAGGAAAACAGAACGAGAGAGCAGAGAGGAGAGTGAGAGTGAGACAGAGTTTAGGCAAAATGTTCTTTTCCTTTCCAATCAATGCATCTCAGTACAGATATAGGGAAAACGGTAATGGGGAACGGTAACGGAAAATGAGAACGGGGAAATAGCCAACGGAAATAAAAACAGAAATTAATATCTGTCGCATTTGGTTCAATTAATGTCCCGAAGATTGTCGTCCAACTTCCGGGGTATGTGGACGAGTACGAAACATTGCCATTCCCATCAAAACAACATTATCCTCAAGGTTGATCAAGAGAGGGGCTTGATGATATTTAGCCACTATTAAACCGCCGAACACCAATTTTAGTAAAAACTCAGCCAAAATCACACGTTCATTGTAGCTTTGCCTCCCGAGCCGTGAACGGCATAGGTACCACATGCGTGTGGTTTGGGCCATATAGATAGAAGTGTCATCACGCACTGCCTAGACTGTAGCTGCACGCTGAGGATGTCCTATTGTTGTTGGTAATTCCCCACTTAAATCATGCTCTTGGGGCTGCAACGCCAGGGTTAAGTGTCCCGCATACAAAGAACTCACTTGCCCAATTCCCTCTAACATCAGGGATCGAACTACCTTCTCCATCTCTCCGTACCAAGGATCCCTATAGTCATTCCATGACCGCTTCCTTCCATCTGCCATATCCACTGTCCAATCTAAACCAACCACATCGACTCCAGTTTCCTTCATCCTTTCAAGAAGGCCACCATTTCCATTTATGCAGAGAACAAGCGATGTCATGGGGCACTTTTTCCTCCCTGCATCGACTATTTTCTTAAGGTAAGGATTAGTACAATGATCCCCCATATCAGGAGGAAATTTCCCAACCCATGAATCAAAGATTTGTATACAATGGGCTCTAGAAGTTTTCTAGAGCCAGTGAGTAAACAAGACAATGTAACCAGAAATTGCCTCCATTAAATGCAAGAGAAGTTGCTTTAGTACATGAGGTGTGGGATGGCACATCCTCTTTATCACAGTGGAGGTGCGAGTAGAACCCCCTTCCACAATGTATGCCGCCATTGTCCAAGGTGCACCCACAAAGCCAAACACTGCCGCCTGCTCACCACCCTCATGG